>JANIJG010003746.1:0-43607 GCA_024611175.1 Megaceryle torquata
CAAGTCTTGAGGAAAAAAAAGAATCTATAAATTATTTTTGATTAATTCAATTTCTTTGGATTTTTACTGTGATGAAATACATAATTAAAGATCGTTTAACAAAGGCCTGATCCAAAGCTTGTGAAAGGTGACAGGTACTATCACAACAGTTTCATTAAAACTGATTGTCAAGGCTTATCCATCGGGAGAAGCAAGATTTTGAGCATGGTAACTTGCCTGAGTTTTGAAAATTTAAGTTTTATGTTTTGAAATTAAAATTCTTGTTTATGCAATTCATGCAAGTACATCTTGTAAAAAGGAATGAACAGAAAACTGAATTGAAGTCTTTAAGGGCTTGTTCAATTAAATAAAAGAATACCATGTGAATGTACTGAATTTTGCAATATTTTTGCAAGAAATTACCAAAATGGTCTATCATTTCAATTTTCATATTCTATATATTGATATACTACATATGCAGGGCATTCTATACTTACCATTGTAGCTTTTTCTATCATAGCCAAAACCTCAGGTCCTAAAATAAGTGTTGTGACTTAATTGAAACAACTATTCATAGCACATTTCAACATGAAGAATAATTATATTTTCCTGCTGCTTTAGGTTGGAACAAAACATTGTCATCTCACAGTCTCCCAGGGAGCAACAGTTCTTAGTTGCACATCGGTGGCCTGCTTTCTTTAGTCGTGTGTGTGGCTTGTCAGCCAGTTGTTTGCCATTGAGCAAAATAGGATGCCAGCTAGGATTTTTATTTTCTTTTGAATACATATATATCTTTCTTAGCTTTTCGTGTTACCTCATCACCTCCTTTCCTCTTGCCTCTCCACAACCATCTCTCATACTGTCACGACCATTTCATACTTGATAGACCACTGTGGGCTCTATGCAGCTTGTTATTGCCACATGGACTGTTTTTTGTGATCAAAGTGTCTCCCTTTCAGGAAGAGCTGTCTTATTGCAATACCACTCAAGGCTTTATCTCCTGTGATCAAAATAAGTTCCTGTTATGTGAATTTAAACTAATTCTGACTAGCCAGGAGGAAGGGGAAAAGAGGAAGGAAGGACACTGGTGCGGTTATGGTGTTAGCCAGAGCCTCTGGGGATGAAGGTGTATTTCCCTGTTCTGCCACAAATGGCTGTGGTGGCTTCAGGCAAATTATTAAATGTTGTACAGGTCTCTCAAATGTCACTTAGGCAGCAAAATGATACTTTTTTTTTTAAAAGGGGTGCTGAAATTGCTGCTGGTCATGGCCTCAAACTCACCAGGCCCTTAAGCCTTTGTTTCTATCTGTGTAAGAAATGCTTCAGTGTGGACATGACTGAACAGCTCATTGCCTGGCTCCTGCCTGTGCTTGCCTGGTCAAAAAGTGTTGGCACTTCTCAACCTACCTCTTGCCAGGGATGGGGCCTGGATGTCAGACTCACCTGCTGTCAGCCCACCCGGATGGGTCCCAAGTGAGAGGACAGTCAGTGGCTTTTCTGTAGATTATGGTTGCACCTTTGTAGTCACTCCTTTGATCATCCTGCCTCACTTGCTGTGCTCCAGTCTACATTGCAGAGTGGCAGGGAGCACACAGGATGGATGTTCTCTTAGGTGGAACAAGCTGGGAGTGCACGGCAGGAGCACACCTAATGCACTCCTGTGCTAGTCAGATTTCAGTACCTGGTGCCAGACTACAGCTACTTGCAATTAAACCCTCCTGAAATGCTCAGCAGGTGGACATGGGGGTCCTCAATATCAACCATGTCAGGCAGCAAACCTATGCCTGTTGAGCTGCTCTACTTGCTAATGTAGACACAGAGGGGGAATTAAGGGTGGAGATGCTCAACTCTGCCCCTTTTGGACCTGACCTTTGATTGCTCTGTAGCGTAGGTCCCTCCCCAGGAATGAAGATGTCAGTACTTCTCTATCCATCCTTGGTGTAGTTAGTGGATTTCACCCTATGGTTGTAAGTCAGGTATTATCTTACTTGAGTAAAGATTTCATTACGAGGAAAAAAAAATCTCTTAGAAAGATAAATGTTAAACCAAATTCTGTGCTTAGCTAAATACATGGAACGTCAAGATCTTGGAATTTTCTTCCTATACTTTAATCTTTGAAAAAAAAAAGAGTCAGAAATCCTGTTAACCTGCCCTGATTTCCTTTACTAAAAGGCAGACAAATATTGTCCTGTTTTTTCCAACAAGATGGCTGGGGAAGGATGTGAGTTCAACAATCTATTTTCAGTGTCTTACAGATTTTTTACATTTCCCTGTTTTTTTCTTAAGTGAACTCTTCTCCACACCTACTTTCTCACAGGTGTATTTAACTGATGTACATCTGACCTCCTTTCTCACCGCTGTTTGCACTCTGCCACTGTCAGGTGGTTTGTCTAACTTCTCCAAAACTGTCTTTCTGTCTATTTTGTTAAAATATTTCATTTTCATATCTTGACTCTCCTGGTCGTAACAAAGCAAACCAAAATAAAGTAATTAAACCTTTCTTTTATTAAGAAAAGGGATGCATTTCAAGCCATGGTAATTAATCTTTGATAAAATCTTTAGTAAGACAAGACAGCTGGAGTTTTTAAGCCCTGTTAGCCAGTGAGGGGCAGCTAAGGAACATAACAGAGACATAAATATAGAAAAAAGGTTAAGATGTTTTAAGTTTTTAAATCTTATGCAATAAGTCTATGAGGGAGATGAAAACTGAGGTAGAAGTCTGGCATCACAATATTTGAATGGCTGGTATCCAAGTGAAAATGATTTTACAGATTTGTTTTTAGCTCCAAAAAGTCCAAGAAAGCTCAAAAAAGCTGGGTACGCTTTCTAAATGTCAGTCAAAATGAATATAGTGGGCTCCTTGGGCACTTCTTGACTAGTTGAGAAAGATTAAAGACTGTTTTTCCCTGGGTTTCAGGATTGTAGCATAGATCATGATTTAAACCAGCCTTCACCTTTTTTTCGCTTTCTCCTTTTTGAAGAAGACAAGGTTTGTATACCAAGTATCTAGCCAGGTGCAAAGAAAAGTAATATATAGTTTCAGTATGAAAATTATCACCTCTCTGCCTCAGAACTCTGTAACATATGCATCATACTACACAATCTGGCTTATGTTGTGATTGCCACTTCCAGAGACGTGAGAGTCATACAAATTGACTTTGTCCTTCAGTCAGTTTTGGACTGGGCCCTTGGTTGCCTTTTCCGAGCTGAGCACTGGCTCACTCAAAATCCTTAAATAAGTCACTTGGGGAAATATTTTTTAAAAAATCCCCCACATTTTGGGTTCTTTTTTTAGATAGCCTAATTTAGACACCTGCTGGTAAGTGTTTAAAGCCAGACAACCGTAAACAGAGGCATGCAAAGTCAGTGAATACTTTTGAGCCCTTTCAGCCTTACCTCTGTATGGCTGATTAATTTCTGGTGTGATTTGGGAGGCCCAGATGAGTTACATCAGGGCTAAATTGTGAAATTTAAGTTTGTATGTATAAAATTTGCTGAGTTTTTTGGGTTTTTTGGTTTTTTTTTTTCAGCAAAGATAATCAAGGTCTTCAAACTGTAAGGACTAAAGGTAAGTCCTCAATCTACTACGAAATATGACCTGCTTTGATGACATTTTGTATCTCTTAGCCAAAGATGAAAATGATGCCTATTTGTTAGTTTCCCTAACTTTGGGCATTTAAGACTGACCTCAACTGCTCACTTCAGACTGTTATTAGCAACAAGAAGTCCTGATTTGCAACTTTGTTTGAAAATACTAAGGAAGATAGGATGGGGAGAGAAAGCACGCTTGGTGATCACGTTTTTACTGCTAAGCTTATCTTTGTCACATGGAATTAAAAGCAAAATCAAGAAAGAAAACGTTGAAACCAGAGAAATCCACAAGAAAAAAAAACCCAGAATCTGACTCATGAAAGGAATGCCCTTATTTTCCCTATTGGTAAAAATGAATCATTTCTGTGTGTGAGAGCTAAGTGAAGAAAAGTTCAACTGTAAATATTTCTTTCTTTTTCCTCCCTTTTATCCTGTTCTTGCACCTCGAGGCTGTGGTTGCTATGAAAATATAAATGACATTTCCAGTCCACAGAGGCAAAGTCCCCACAACACTGAGCCAACTAACCTGGAAGTTAATCTAGGTTCACATATTTTGTTCAGTTGTCCAGGCTTTGGGCCAAATAGCATGAGACTAATTTCTAAGATTCAGCTGATCTGCCCTTGTGCTTAATGCCAGTATCTTGCTGTTTGGGAAACTCTTGTACTCAGCTAAGACATAAGGGTGGTGTTTTGCCTGACCAGGCTTTTGAGTCTTTGACACAGAAACTTTGTGCTTGCTTTTTTAGTTCACCAAGTTTGATCAAACCCTCTTGTGCCATGGTGCCTGTGACTAAGCCTAGTCTTTTCTCCTTGCAGTCTGTGATAGCAAAATAAAGAGATGGAGAACTAAAGGTGAATTCACTCCGAAGTTAACAAGACGTATAGGTATGATTCAGTGAATAAAGGAAATCCTGCCCCTTAGGCTTGACTTCAGTGGTTGTTGGCCTGTGACATAAAGGCCAAAGTATGTGATATGTATAATGTTTGGTAAAAACAAAAGCAAACCTAACTCTACTAATTAATAGATTTAATTTCTTTTCAGTAAAAGATGCCATATAAACCAGAATATTGTTTTTTTAAGAGACTACTATAAAACTCAAAAATACTCCCAAGTAACACAGCACCAATTCATTCACACTATACTGACTTACACAGGAAAATCTGAACAGCTGGGGCCAGATCCATGACCTCTTAGATACCAGGCAAACTAACTTTTTTCAAGCAGAGCTACAGCCAGTTTTTCCTCACTAAGCACCTGAACTACTGTTTTTCAATTACCTGAGTGTAAATTAATGATGGAAGCCATGTCCAAAAGACTATCACCACTAGAGTAAAACCAAGTGTAATTGTCAGATTATTGCCCAAACTGTTCTTTAAATACTTCAGTAACTCTGGTATAGAAGTGAGTAAAGTCTTCCAGAATCTGTCCAAAAGACTTTATCACCCATCTGCATGCCATTATCACTTGTATTAACTGAACTGGTCTTTGAGTCAGATTCACAGAGCCATCGAACAACTTCACAATACAATATGCCTCTTCAGAACTCCCCAGCACAAGCAATATCCTTTAACCTCTTATTTAACAGGACAACCAGAATGGCTCCCAGGGTTAGCAAGAGGGTTGAGAAGCAGATTACATCTATTATGCAGTTTATATGTGACTAGGATACTTTTGACAGCCCATAGTATCAGCAGAGACAGTGGGAGTACCATCAGAAATCTCCCCAGCACAGAGTAAGACAAGGTTTATTTTTTCCCTAGCCATGTGATGTTGTTGACTCTCATGCAGTTTGTGAGGGACTCCAGCTGGTCTGATGCAGTGCCTAGGTCATCGTTCCTCCTGTGTCTCTGGCATTCTTCTCCTGTGCAGCACTGAGAAGGTTTCTTCTTTCATTTTCAGCACATTAAATTTTGACCATCCTCCCCATTTAAAAAGATCAGTGCGAACTGTGATCCTTTTCACCAAAGCATCTGTGGCTGCCCACAAGTTTCTAAAGTATGATTTCTATTGTACTGTGCAAGTCATTATGGAAACATCAAATATAACTGGATTAGGAAGACCCGTGGTAGAAACACATCCACTTGAGATACTTTGTTTGGTGGGAATCACTGATAAGTACACTTAAAACCAACTTTTTCAGCCAACCTTATCTACCTGATAGTGACTATATCAAGATTCTGCTTACCTGTGAGAATGCCATGTGAGCAATGACAATGTTGTTAAAATATAGACTATCTTCTGCTTCTTCCTTTTGTGTTACATCTATTACCTATGAATGAATTAGTTTGGTTAGAAGTGAGCTGTTCCAGACACACCCATGTTGCCTGGTTTTATCACTTTATTATCATTAAAGCACTTGACAGGGATTGTTCAGCAATTCATTCCAGGATTTTTATAGGCTGCTTAGTCTATGATGCTTCGCATCTTCATATCTTCCCTTCTCCCTCTTTAAAAGGCTTCTGTCCTTTCTTGTTATCTGGAGCCTCCTTTGTGCTACCCATGTTCCCACAGGCAATCACTAATATCTGGCAAAGTATCTTCGTTAGTTCCAAAATCAGCTAGTTAAGCTGCTTTCAAGTTTTGCTAATGTTGTCTAGCATAATTTGCATCTAGCTCTGCTGGATAGAATGTAACTCACTTAGATAAATGTGCTCTTTAAGCTGCTTTTTCTGTGCTCTCTGGTGTTCTTCTGTCTTTGTTAATATATATTCACAATTTATCTTTCATGTTTGTGTGTTTGTGAAGCCATGATTCTTTCTACCTACACTGTGCAATGGATCTATATATTGTTTTCCTCTTCTTTCTAAATCATTCATAATTACTTTTTTTTTTCCTTGCCATTTATGCCTCATGATAATTAAATCTGCTTTCCATCTGAGGTTTTCTGATTTTCCCCCACTTGATCATGCTTGGAAATAATGTATATAAAATAACATGCCTTTAAAGAGTTCTTGCTGTAGCAGGGGAAAAACTAACCTGAAGGCCAGGAAATACAAGTTTAAGTACTACTTAACTTGCAAAATAAAGTTGCAAAAGCAATAAGAAATAAAGTGATTGGGAAACAGACTGCAATCATTGTTCAAAAAGCAAGTGACCTCTTCATATCTCTCAAAGCTGAAAAAACAGTAGCTTTATGTTATATGGCATTATGAACTAACTCAAAGATACTGGATAAAATACTTTTATTTTTACCCTTTTTTAATATAAATAATTTATAGGAAAAAAATAGTGTCTGGTGTTATCAGGAAAATGGTGTTAAGATTACAATATTTAAAAGTCCATTATTTTTTTCTATAGAAGATTATATTGTAGGTTTCACACAGGAGTACCATAGCTGTATCACAAGATGGGTTGTCCTGATCATGTAACTGACCTAAAATGTTTTAAAAGTATCGTATCTACTTCACAAGTAGCTTCTGTGAATACTTGTTGTCCCTTGTATGATCATGCATCTTTCTTCTGTGTAGAAGCCTGGGCTTTTCTAAAGAGGTTGTGTTTTCTTTTTAATAGCTGCTGTGATATGCCTTTGAGCATGTTTCATTTGCTGTTTTGACTGGCTTGACTTCTCATTTCAACAATGCAGCTGAATTACAAGTCTTGCATTAATTTTAATTCATCTTTCTGATAACATTAATAAAAAAGAAGTCAGTCTTCTCAGGGATGAGAATCAAGGAGGATTAAGAAGCTGCAGCATGTGAGATAGAATAAGCATAAATAAGGTCTGACAGATGGAAAATGAAAAGATGAAGAGAGAGAAGTAGGGGATGGCTCATGAAATGGAGGAGGAGAATGAAATTGGGGAGCAGAATGTTACTGTCAAACTTAAACAGACTTTATGGGAATTCACAAGCTATTAGAATTGCCTTCAAACGCCCCAGCCTTTTCTTAGAGGCACTAGACTGTACTGCGTGAAACTGGGATACGTTCACATGTGACTGCTGTTGTGAGATCACACAATAGGAGTCTATCCTGGAGTTTGAATTGCTAAATACTCCAGGATGCTTAAAGTAAAAAGAAGAGATTCAGAAGCGAGCTTCTTCCTGACCTAGCTCCAAGCCCTTTCCCACCCATTCCATGGGGCAGTGGTGGGCCAGCTGAAGGAAAAGACGTTTCAGCTCCTACCTGTCACCATGTCCTCCCCCAGGATCCCTCTGCCTGTTCTCTGGAGATATGTACTGAGCTTCTTGCCCTTGGCCACATGCAGATTATTTTAAGTGGCCTGAAGGAACAGGAGAATCAGCTGCAGTAAATGGGTATTGTGCAAGCTAAGTTAAAGACTAGATATGAATTTCTGGATGTTGTTTTAGCCACATAAACTTGAAATAGAAACTAATCTATTATCATGTTATTATCCATAAAGGAATTTTGTAAACATTGAAGGGCAGTTGATGCCTGGTCCCCAGTGAACGTCAATGAGGGCTAGACACCCAAGAGAGAGGCTCTGCTTCTCTCCCGAATCACTTACAGGGTTGACAGGAAATTAAATTAGGGAAGAGGTAGACTAAGGAGCGTTGCAGAGGTGAGTAGGAAAAAAAAAGGGAAGGACAGGCACAGAAAAACTTACCTACCTCTTGGGCTTAAAGGAGTAGTACGTTGACAGGGATTGGAAATCAGCAATGGGAAGTATGGCAGAGAGGAAAACAATTCTGCATGCATCTGTGGATAGAAGTAATTTTTTAAAACAAGATAATTTCATGTAATTGCAATTTTCCTATGTTAAAATCAGTTGTTGCTTCATTAGAACATTTGAAGTACGGCTGGTCAATTTATAGATATATACATATAGAAATCCTTTGGAGTCCAAGCAGCTTTTCTTCAGCTCCTAGTGTTATGTTTAAAATAGCATGATGGCTGTTACTATAACTCAGCTCTATCATGTGCACTATTTAAGTCTGCCAAAATAAATGGGGATGTAAAGAAAAGAGAGGGACGGTGGCTGACTGAGTAATGTTCAAACTGTCAAATTCCTTATGAACAAATTAGCTGATCCTAATCTAGTTGACATTGGGAAACCATCCAGGGTATTTTTTATTTTTTTTATGTAAGATGACTTTTTATTGGAACTGAAACAACTGCTTCCTTGGCTCTGATTACATCCTTCCTCATTGCAGAGTGTTTGGTATGGCTAGCAGAGAGAAGTCTTATTCCTTGTCTTACGCATCCTGCCCGTGCATACAAATACAAAGAGTCTGGGGAGAGGGATAAGGAAAAACTGTTTGCTGAAGGCAACCCAGAGAGGAAAGCCTACAGTAGGCTGATGCAGATGTGACAACACTAAGGCATTGCTAGAAGGCTAAGGTAGAGCTGAGCTATAACACTATATGAGACCAGGAAGGATTTTGTCATGAACTTTCTGAGATGGGGCCCTTCCTTTCCCTTCCCATCTACCTGGAATAATTATGTGCTTATATTTTGTCCTCCTTGAACCTGTCAAATCAAACCCCTGACAAGAAAAGCACAGAAGATAATTTCTCATGTAAAAGACTTCTGTTGTTGAGTTATGTGGGTGAGCTGTGCCAGTTTTCAGTCGTCATGGGAAATCTCTTAGTGTGCATCTGATGTGCTTAAATGTGGTGCTTGGGAGAGCTCTTCAGAAGTCTGTTCTTCACGTTTTGTTCCAGCTCCAGCAGGCTGGTCCACAGCTCAGCTTTCTGGTTGAAGAATGAACAATTTGTTACTTTAAATACCTTTGGGTTATAGATTAAAAGTGAGGTTTGGCTAAGTATCAGTGGATGGTTGCTGGATGCTGGGGAACTAAAAGGCCACAACCAGAGAGAAGAAAAGGAATCTCACGTCTTCTATTCAGAAACAAAGAGGAAAAAGAAAACCCTTGAAAGGGGAAAATTAAAACAACCACATATTAGAGCTAATTGCCTGGACACTTTACGAAATTTGATTTCAATGTGTGGGGAACTTAATTTGCTCTTGGCAACAGGGTAGAATGCTTAATTCAACTTAACAAAAATACGTTTTTTGAAAGAGGAAACAAAACTGACAGAATTTTGGCATGTCAACAAAAGGCAAGAACACAAAAAGAAAAGGATTAGTGAAAATGAAGATCAAGAAAGGATCAAAAATATACTGGCTAGAGTCCAGGAAACATTTGTTACATTTTATAAGCAATGCTATTCTTCCCAAGTGTGTAGAACAGAGGAACTAGCTGATCTTTACCTAAAGCAATATTGGCCACCCTGTGTGCTAATGAACAGATGTCCCCATAGCAATCAGAAAAGAGCTGATCTCCCTACTGTAACCGAAATGGCATAAACTGCCAGGACTACATGCATTAAAAACAAATGGAAAATTCAGTAAGGGCTTGCACAATTATATTGATTTATAAGTAAACAATAATGCCTAATACATTAAAGACAACATAATAAACTGGTTCTACATCTAGTAAAAGCTTTTCTTGTCTTCCACTTCTGTTTCTTACAAAATAAGGACTTGAGCCACTCCATAAAATCTCCAGATGGCAGGCTTAAGAGAAGGAGAATATTTTTTTCATGTGATGCCCAAGTGTGTTGTGGCAAAACCAGTGTCATAGGATAGCAAGAAGGCCAAAATATCTATAAATTAAAAGACATCAGTCAAATCAGCATAGGATGTGTCCATCAGGAGTTTTCAGATTGAGAGACCCCTAAACTGCTGATTATTGACTGCTGATATCTACCAGTGTCACTCGGTACTTAACCTTGTTAGTTATATCCTCCCCGTAGCATTTTTGATAGTGGTCAATGCAGGTGTTGAATATTGAGCTAGATCAGTGTTAGATCTGACCCTGTATGAATATTTTTACAGCTTAGTCTTGTATTCGTATGACCTGATTGTATTTCTGCCATATTCTTCTAACACGCAACTTTGGAAAAAATTACTCTTAGCTGTGATTCCTGGCTGAGACTTGGTAACTAAATCTATACACATTCATTTATGAGCTCAAACCGGGCTCAGGGTGGTTTAGTTAGTAGTTAGCCTCTTTGATATTGCACTAAAATGGACTAGGAGTGTTCACAGAGTCAGCGATGATACGAGCAACAAATAACCCAAGACCAGCTTTTTTTGTTTCCACGTGGTTGCAAGCATTGACACGTGCTTTGGAGTAGAATAAAAATTCAGAGCAGAATTATGGGAGAATTATCTGACTATTGGTGTTTCCTATCTAAATTTTTTTCCTTTCTAAATACCTATATGTAATAACATGCAGAATAAACAGACTGAAGAAATTCTTTCTGTGGTCTAAACTATGAAGTTTATAGTTTATTTTATTGAAAAAAAAGATTTCCAAAGCAGATTAATGACTTTCCAAAGCTGTTCAAACCTATTCCAAAATTGTATAATGTCAATTTTCAGAAGTTTGGCCTGCAAAGTTTGTCTAGATACCTTGAGACCGCTGGGACTGCCTAATTTCAGATCAAGTGAGGAAAGGAGAGGTGTAGAACAAAGGACTGTGGGAACTGTCAAGAGGACTAGCAAGTATGGAACCAGGTCTTTCACTGCTAAAATCCACTTAGGCACTGCTGAATATGTCAAATGACTTTGATTTAGCTAGACTCAAACAACCCACAACTGTCTCTTTCTGATATGGAAAAACATTTTTTTTCAGTTTATATCATGTCATTTGGAAAGGGATTCATGCTTGACTGGGAGGAACGTTCTCATACCTGACAGAACGTCCACTGAGCTATTTTTGTCAGAGCAATGATACTGGTGTAAGCAAGTGACTAAACATCCCTGCATAAGTAAGGTACAAGTCACTACTCAGAGGCCATGTTAGTAACCAAGAGACAATCTGGTGGCATTCCTGTGGTCTACTAGCATGAACTTTGTTTCCGTGATCCAGTTCCTGGGAGATGATCACCTCCACTGGAATACAAGTAATTTACAGTTTCACATTGAGCAGTCAAGATCTTGATGCTACACGCTAGAAATTGTCTTCCAAGATAGGAGGAGCGAGAAATGTAAGCAATCTTAGCCTACTACAGCCCACTAATATGGGTGTTTAAAGGCTTAAAAAGAAGAAAACTGAATTGCAGGCTTTTGATATTAAAAGCTGCTCAAGCCATTTGTTTGGAAAAAAAAAAAAAAAAGAGACAGAGAGAGATTGTTATCAGTTTTAAAAATGGCAATTAATCATCAGAAGTCACTTGCAGTGACTCATAATGTGGTCATAGTTTTCATATACCAAGCAAGTACTTTTCTCAAAGAATATCTTCTGAATTTCATGTTCCATTTTATTTTATTTTATTATTTTATTTTATTTTCAGTTCTTCAGGATATTACTTTATATTTAGTCTTCTACAGCAATCCATACTATGAGCACATACAATTCAATCTGTCAGACTAGCTAATCATGTAACACAGTGTTCTGTACCCCTTTCAGTTCATCTATTACAAGCTTTGAACAGTCAGAGAGAGATGAACTCATCTTTTGATTACAGTGTTTTGAGAAAGAAATCTCTGTGTAGGTACCCAAGAAGCATTCTTTTGCTGACTGCTATAGGTTAGGTTGTGTGGGCTTCTTCCCTTTGGGCTTTGAGTGCAGCTTCTCTGCTTCATGCAACCTGGACCTAATCCAATGCCCACTGAAGCCCACTCACATTTGACTTCACTGAGCTTTGGATCTGGATTCTCAGGAAGAGTGCAGCAGCAATTTGGCTTGTTGACATTACTGCCTATAACATTGCCAGGATGATTTTAGCTGTCTGATGCAAGAATGCTAAAAGTTTTTTTAAGTAGAAGAATTGCAGTTGTGCTCCAGACTTTCTTCTTAGCTCCTGCCTTATTAACCACTTGTGCAATGGCAGTTCTTAGAGATTCAACAGCAACTACGTGGGTAGGATTTAACTTTCCTGTAATGCATGATTTAGTGTGGTACCATGATACTTCCTTCAGGATATAAGCCTAAAACCACTCCACCCCTTTCTGAATTACACCTGCTAATTATTCAGTAGAAATTTTTATTTTGACTGTACTCAGTTTCTGAGGAAGAGTCTTGCTGCTGATTTTAAAGATGATTTTAAAAATTATTTTCCATTTGGCTTGCTCTTTTAATGTTCTTTTCTCTATTGCACATGACAGGCTTATCTGGATTTTTTCATTATTTTACCTACTAGTGCAGAACTGTACCTAATAAATGTGATCTATCAATGTTATTCCTTATACCTGCAGTCACGTCTAGAAGATGTGAACATATAAAATAAAAGGGCCAAAGAATTTCTCTGAACATACATTTAGAAATTAAAATATATTTTAAAAGCATTTTTTAAAAATTGCTGTAGATATTTTAAAATAAATTAATTATTGCCTCATTTTAAGGTAATGATTTCATTTTAGAGGAATTCATTGCTGATTTGTTGATCTGGGGATAAAGAGTTTTCACCAGTACAATACAGTCTTTTACACAGGGGGCCTGATCCTTTATGTAGGCTAAATTTAAAATCAGTAAGGTTAAAGTTGTAATGCAGTTCTGCTAGTAGTTGCCCCCACACTTCTCCCTCCTGGCATTCTTGGAGTGTAATCCAAGGGTTTGCCATGGATCAAATAACAGGTCTTGGGGCACCACAGTGTCTCTGATGGGTAGAGTGGCTGAGAGTGTGGGCTCATCTGCAGCAGTGACCAAGCTGACTCCCCATTGCCCTTGCTAATCTTGTTTACAGAGTTTTGCCCTTTTGTTCGACTCACCAAGGCTTGCACGGAGTAGCACATGGCTGCACCTGAGGAAGCAGTCATTTTGATTCTCCTGGCATATTAAAATAAAGCTGTGGAGGCAAGTATGAAACAGTGTGGTGTACGGATGTGTTATCTCTTTTCTGTTGTTTGACAGACTTTTGATCTCCTGATGACTCATAAAAAAGAGCTGGCAGAGAAGCCACAATGGACCATGTGCCCCACTGGTGATAGCAATGAAAAAACAATGTCTTGGACTGGAAGTTTGTTTCAGCTTTTGTTTCAGAAGATACCTTTCATTATCAGACTTTGCCTTGAAACATGTATTCTTCCAATTAATTATGTTCAATTTGGTCTTGTACTAATTTTGAAGGTCTTTGGTAAACATATATATATACACACACTATATTCAAATACTTCTGAGACAGTTACACTTTTTTAATTGGACTTGAGATTTTTGTCAACAGTCTGGATAAAACTAAGAATTCCAATCAAACTGAAATGATAATAAAATTTTCTGTGTGCCTATTTTATAAGTGCTGCAATTTTACATTGTATTTGTATATGTAAGCAAGCATTTGAATGTTTAGAATTGATGCATAAGCATACCAACATATTCCTTAGCTATTTTGTGCATATATTTAATTGCATTTAAAGATGCATTTGGGGTACTTCTTCATGCATATGCTTATTTAATAGCCTACTACATGCTGAATATTTCTGACTGAAGAGAGGTATTGTATGTGTAATTAATAGGTAGTTCCAGCAAAGGAGTTGCTGGCTTCCTACAGGTTCGAATCCTTTTTCCCTTAACCCCTGCTCAACAATAATTCCTTCAACACCTCCAGTGTGAAGGAGATGTTGATATCGTGGCTGACCTAGAGATATTGATGTGCTTTGTGGCCAGACACTATGTGGAGGTTCATTGGCAAGCCAAATGTTTTTTCATAACTGCTGAGTTCTTCTTCCTTTTGCTCTACCTCACTATTAATGTGGGATGGTATTCCACCTAGGAGATGATTCCAAGAAACACTTGGGATCATAATGATGACCGAGATACTTGTCACACTTTGAAATTTCTAGAAACTGGACAGTTAGGTCAGAAGGTATGGGGCAGGAGACATACAAAGGAAGAGATAAACAGACTTCTGGACAGGCAGCACAATCAAATCCTCATCTCCTTAGGAAATTAAGCTTTAAAAACCCCACAAATCAAAAAGCAAGAGAAAATTTATGACATTTGACTTACAGTATCTAATGTGACTTTTCAACAGCTCTAGGACTGAGTGTGTCCCAGACCCTACAGCTGCCCTGGAACCCATGTCCTGAAATTAAGTTTTCACTGAAAGCACATCTAAACCAATAAAGTGTTGCATGGATTTACTATTGCAAGCAAAACTTTCCAAATAAAGAGCAGTAAGTAAAGTGTGGGTTTTTGGGTTTTTTTCTACTTAGTCCTAGATAAAGTCTGATGTAAGAGAAAAGGGAAATCTTTTCACCACATGAAGATATGGGCTATAAATACATTGTTCTTGCATAGTGTTTTCCTCTGGTCTAGCCAGAATGACCTATAATTCTCTTGGCTTGGGCTCTTTTTAGCTTGAAAATAGTTTTCAAAACGTTTGGTGATTTTGTGTCTCCTTGGCCTAACTTCAGTCTTTTTTTTTTTCTTTCTTTCTTTTTTTTTTTTTTTTTCTTGCTTCTAGTATTCAAGGTCTCAGCACCTGTTGACTTTCTCATTTCCCACACTTTGTGTCATCATGTGATAACACCAGCTGAAGGGCTTCTTCTAAAACAACAACCACAAAGGCAGACTGTGGTTTTCAGAAAGGCATGTCTTGCAGAGGGTGACATCCAACACTATTGTGATGCCACCTGCACCTATGTTTGAAGCAGTCTCAAAAGTAATGTGAATCATGTCTGACTTTGTGTGACTGTCAGAGGTCCAGTGAGTGTGCTGGCTTTAAAGAACTTAGTCACTAGGTAGCAAAAAGGAACACATTTTAAGCACTGAAGTCAATTACATGCCTTAAGGTGATTTGAGGCCCTAGCCATATCCTCACATGCCACAATCCCTACTCCTTAGTTCTTTCCCCAAAACTACAGCTCCAAACTCTGTACCACATTCCTATCCTACCTTGGGATCCCAGTAGCAACTGTACCCACAGAAGGTCTTTTTGTTTGAAGCTGCCCCTGATTCAAGTACTGTGAACATCTTATTTCCTAAGAGCTCTTTCCCTGCCTTCAGAAATATTAAACCGAAGAAGGAAGTGACATCTCCTGCCTACCTGAGAAGAAAACTCGCTACTGTCTTGACAGAATCATGATTGGGCAGCAACAGTCAAGGACTCCCTTCTTCCTCCCCAAACAAACTAGGCTGGTATTAGTAGGTGTCTCTCAATATTCAAGTAATTTAGCTTGAAGGATTTGATCTTCTTACATCATTACTTTTTACTAGAGGATATGATGCTTTTTGAAAGAAAGGTACTGCCAAAAAGATCCCCAAAGCATGAGAAATACTGTCAAAACCCCAAAGATGCTAAATACAAATTTCAAATTCTTTCTCCCTGGTGTGACTTGGAACAACGAATGGTTTCCTCTGCCCACCTGAACCTGTAGAGAAAATTCAATGCCATAAAAATTAACAGTATAATTTATACTGAAAGGTTATCCACATAGTAAGTCTTGATTTCCCCCAGTCCAGAAATAAGGTTGGTTTTAAGACAGCTTCAGAAGAAAACTGTATAGAGTTGTGACCAGTTTGTCTCCTTCAGAATCATTAATCTTTCCATAAATGCTCAGGATTTTCAATTCTCAAAATGCTACTTTGTCATGTTATTACATTTACCACGATCTCATGACTGTATATACCAAGGCTGTGACTGGCACCTCACGCTTGTTTTAATTTGGAATAAAACCAACCTACCATCAGTCAGGATAGGCAAACATCTGTCCATTTGCTCAGCATGTAAATTCATCCAGCTGTTGGCCTGCTTTTAAGAATAGCTACCACATCACATATTTACTTAGGGAAACAAACAGGAAACAAAATACGCAAGAACTGGGATGTAGGTTGAAACTGTAAAAGCACACATCTTGGAGATCCTGAGGCCCTCAGACTGCGGTAGGGTGTACTAGGTACACAGTAGTCAAGATAAATAGAAGGGAGGAGTGAAGGGAGTATGTATGCAGGGAGTGTTGCATAAATGACAGAGAAATAAATTGCAGATGGGGGAAACCTAAGAGAATGACTGCAAGCTTAGATAAAGGTCATGGAGGTTTTCTTACACTTACAAATAAAACAGGGTCAGAGCTCATACTCCTGCATGCTTCTGCAGTTGCTGATACTTTTACAGTTTTAGCACACTTCCAAGTATAACTTTTGCCCTTGCCAGCTAGCACCACTACCCTGGAAAATGAGTGGGTGTCACTAAGTGGACAGCGTGTTACATGAACCTTTTTCATTAGGAGGTCTGGATAAAATGAAACTGGGATGGGGCAGTGGGGATTTTCAGACCTGGATTCAGGCCACATCATGTGTCTTCTGGGCCAAAGCAGTCTCCAGTCTGTTTTACTTAGAAGTATAAATGTAGACTAAAATACCTGTTATAGAAAGGGAGGCAGAACAGAATGGTCAGAAGTTTTTTGGATGCAGGTCTTGACCTTTATTTTTCTGGCTTTGAAGCATTTATTCATGAGATCAGAATAAAATACATCTAAAAGCCACACACCAGTTCAGATAGAACTGATTCGGGTAGTTTATGCAGGAGGCCAGATTATGTGACATTAGTCTCTTCTTGATTTTCAATCTGTAAAATGATCAGTATTCCTGGACAAAACAGAAAAGTAATTTTGTCAGACAGGAACAATAAACTTGCACAGAAACAATGTACAGGTAAGTTTATTTGTGTGAAGATGATAGCTGCCTCAAGCTTAAAGGTAGTTCCATTATTACTGAATGTGGGAGCTAAGTAGAAAATCGGCAGGAACCTGTGTGTGGGTCACAAATGAACATAAAGTATCGTCTTCCAGCTCTCACTGGTCTTGCCAGGAAAAGCCTCAGTCTTCACTGGTTGCTGAAAGATGCATAATGAAGTGCAATGTTTCTAGTCAAACAAATCCCATATATTATTCTTGATAGATTACTTTTTGTCTTTTGCACACAGACCAGAGGTTTATTTAATCTTTTTGTAAGTATTTTCTTGCTTTTGTGAAGTTCACTGTTTAATTTTGTGATTTTTTTGAGGGGGGACATTTTGATTTTTCAGAATTGGGTGGGTTGTGAGAACAGAGATGGAAATACTGAAATCATCTAATTTTTGTTCCTTAGTGGGAGGCCCACGGGGAAGAGCAAAACCAAGTTTCCTCAGCCCAGACAAGTTTAGCAAGATAGTGTGAGGTTAGGGCTGAAACATATTCTCTGATCATCCACGGGCTGTGTATTTGATGAGCATAGAACCCTTATTGTTGACAGTGTACAAATTCCCTGGGAATTCTTACACTAAAATTGCATAACCAACCATTTGGTGCTCAGTAGAGCAAATTTACACTAACAAATGGGGACACTCTTTGGGAAATACTGTCATGCAAATTCTCATGTCCATGAATCAAACAATGAATAAAAAGTTTCTTACATATAGATGTATATATATTTTTTTTTTGGATCAACAGTGGCTTAACTATAATCCTTCATCAGAAGAGACTGTCATAAGTCATGATTGCACTGTTCAAGATGATGATCTTACATAGCTACCTGCAGGTCACCAACATCTGTCTCCCCTCTCACAGACAGACAGACACCCGAAGGCCAGTGTCTGACCCTTGCTTCATCCCACAATCCCATCTGACTCTCCTGACAGAGAATCATGGCAACACTTGCTCTACCTCCATCTCACCACTTGAAAGGCTGGGTGCTGTCTTTACTTCCTGGTTTTCCAGGCTAAGTTTAGCTTGTGAGAGGCTGCTGAACTACAAACAGGTAACATGGAGCTGGGGCTCACCGCAGTCGTTAAGGGTGAAGGGAAGGTCATTGACAAACAGCAGGAAATCACCAGCTGAAGCTCAAACTCTGTTAATATAAGAGCTCTGAAACATTTGAGAACATACCTGTTGCTGTTTATACTCAGAGAGGATGGATGGATGGATGGATGGATGGATGGATGGATGGATGGATGGATGGCAAACATGGCTGTCTGGCTTCCCTTGCTGCTCATGCCTACCCAGCCCCTGCAGAAGTACCCTAAATCCTATCAGCAGAAAGCTTAATAAAGAGTAATTATAAGTTGATATTTGCACCCTCTGACAAGTGAGATATTACATTTTGAAACACTTGCTTACTTTTCTCTGCTTATCCACAGAGCTTGGGTTATACAAATCTCTCCATACGTTTTTTCATTAGACATTTATTCCTCAAGTTAAGAGGGGAAACAGTAAACAGTAAATAACTATGTCTGTACTCCATAGAACTGGTAGAAATTACTGATTTTTAAGTAATGATTTAATCAGGTGGCTCTTAAAAGACAATTATTTAAGGATTTGGAATCTTTATTATTACAAATGTCCCTTTTCCTTGAAGATTCAGTCATGGAGAAAATGTGTATAGAAGAATCCATTATTTCCTTCTTCCCTGGGGCTACAATTAAAATGTTAGGCCAGATAGTACCTAATACCTGCCTGCTTCCTGTTATTTTTGGAATGATCTTAAACGGTGAAAGTGCTTATTCAAGATGTGGGAATAGGTAGGTTTCATTTCACCTGTCCGAGTATAAACTCTGTATTGAGTTTTTTACATGACAAGCTAAGGACCGAAACCCATTCAATTTTGTATGAATCTTACAGTAATGTCAAATAGATTTGGAAGAGACCCTGAAATAACAAGAATACACATCCTGTGGGGATCTGGAGGAGCAAATGCTGTGCACCGTGTGGCAGTGCTTGCGAACAGCACTTTTTTCACTTTCTTACCCTCACAAAGTATTCAGTGTTCACACAGTTGAGTGTTATTAGGTCTGTATTAGGCTGAGACTATAAATAACCACATTGCTTAAAAATTGGGCAGATTGTTTGAGAATTCTCATGGAATAAAAGCTGTTACATCAAAGCAATATATTCATCTATTCACCAGCTATAACAGTGTAACTTTTTCCACAACATTGCTGATGCAAAAAGATCACATTTAAACTATATTGAAAGTCTGTCTGTGTTTTACTTTTTGCTACTGATGTAAAACATTGTAAGAGACACCTTCAGCTTCCAGAGAGACAGGATAGCATAAAGACTAGCAATCTGTTTGGGTGAAACTGAATCTAGACCTAATTTTACAGATTTTGCCCTTACTGAAGGAAATATATATAACTATTTTGACTTCCCTCAGTTATTATTTTCCTTTCTTCATGTATACATTTTTCTCATGGCAACATCTTTCTCTCTGTTCTCATTTGTTTGCTTTTCCCCTGGTTATTTTCAATAGAAAAACATCCCCCAAACATTTCAAGAGCTCATTTTGTGCCTTGGAATCTTGGAACCAGTGTGTCCAAGTAAGGCTTCTTTATACAGTTCTCTACTGTTTCACACATAGCTTGGGATTCTTCTCAGAATGAGTGCATGATGTAAAAGACAGGAAAATCAGTTTCTCTGGGTCTATATCTCAACAGAATTTTCCGTGAAGAGATGCGGTAGTTGCTTCTAGGTTATGAAGTGGAAGTTTTAAATCCTACAGATTTAATGTGCAGCCATACTAAAGGTGTGTGCAGATTCAAAAAATGATTCTCATTTAAACAATGTTAATTCATTTCAGGAGCCTACAGAAGTCATATGACTCGTAAAAATGCAAAATGCCTGCAAGATAGCAACAGGACTTTCAATACTTTGACAGTCTTTTGATTGATCATAAATATATATGTGTTTATACCCATCTTTGAGATACTGATGGTTTACTGCTATTAATCTTGTGTGCCAGTTCTGGAGAAGAACCATGCTGTACTCAGTCGGGTAAAAATATGGAAAAAATAAAGATGTTCCTTTTTCCAAAGCGCTTATAACCTGAGACAAGTATTTATTCTGGTTGAGGAATAGTTATCTGTTAACGTACAAGAAGTTGTTTTTTTTTAATTCAAACCAGTGGATCACAAACAATCTTCTTCCTCTTCTTTATGAGGGGTGATCATTTTTCTTGATAGGCACTCAAAGACAATGCGTCAAGTCTGCTTTAAAATACTGGAAAGTGTCATGTCTTTATTCCAAGGTGAAGGAAGTTTCCTATAAGCAAACAGTATTTGCTAAGCCCCTGTATTTTTGTAAACTGGCAGGTTCCCTCACCAGCCAGAGAAAAAAATCCAGTACCACACCCAAGCCTCTTTAAGGCCCTTCCCTCAGGCACAGTTTATTATCTGAAATGCAAACTTTACCAAGTAGCACAACACAAGGTTATTTCCCCTGACTAAAACTGCCCCCAGGGGCCCCTACAACCAGGAGTCGATGGATCCATATGAGTTTCTTGGTCCTTAGCAGGATTCACTTGATGCCTTCTCTTTCACTTAAATAATGTCTCAGAATTAGTTGTTTCCAGTGCTCCTCTCCCACCTCCCCTGGCTCAAAGGGACAGCCTTGGTTATTTGCCTCCTCTTTGCTGTTTCACTTTTTTTTTTACTCAATCTTGTGTTTTCACAGATAACATCCATTGACATTTTCTCACTGCCTGAGAACACAGATAAGAAATTTTCTATACCTATTATTATCTTTTGTTGCTCAGCTCATGGTTCCTCTAGCAGTAATAGGGTGTCTCTCTGAAACAACTTACTCTGCTAGAACTCAATGTACAAATTTGCAGTTTTGTTCTACCAAAATCCTCTCCTTTATATGTCTTGTTGGTCTGCTTAGTGTCAAATGGATTCAGGAAAGCAAATGTAATTATCTCTATTGTCTTTCATGAGGTTTGGACCAGGCCCCAAATGAATTTCTGTAAAAAGATGACCAGAATGTTTTAGTTGGAGTTTACTAGTAGAATTCTGCTGTAGCATTTATTGAGGATGAAATGTGGATTTCCACATGAGCACAGCTGAATTAAAATGAAGCAGGACTATTTTTTTTTTCTGTAGCAAATAATGCTTTTATTAATCCTGTTTGTAACATTTCCAGTCATTCTAAACTTTCTCTTAACAAAGTTA
This sequence comes from Megaceryle torquata, assembly GCA_024611175.1. Taxonomy (NCBI): domain Eukaryota; kingdom Metazoa; phylum Chordata; class Aves; order Coraciiformes; family Cerylidae; genus Megaceryle; species Megaceryle torquata. The sequence continues at coordinate 21,400 of JANIJG010003746.1, forward strand.
CATGACCAATACAGAGTTCTGGCGTTACATCATAGCTGTAAATTATTATCTCAAATATATGAAATCCAGCAAAGCATTCCTATCTAATGTTCTGCCAGAATAGGATTTCTGAATGGCAAGTAGATACTAAAATGTATTGCTATGGGGTTAAATTAATTCCTGATTAAATTTCACTGAAGTCACTTTTACATGCCTTGCCAAATAAATGACACTGACTTAATTCATCCACTCTTAATACTAATGAGTATCCATTATTAAACACTGAATAAAAGTAATTTTGTTAACTTCGGAATATCCTACCATTGACCTAAGTAATGTGGACAGACAGTCTCTATTAAATACTTCAGACTCCAAGAATAGTTTCTGCCAAAGAAAACAAGCTGTTCCTCAATCAGTAAAGGGATGAAACCCGGATTCTTCTGCACCATGTATTTGTTGTACCCCATCTACCCTTCACAGCAGCAACCAGAGCTGTCTCTGTATCTCTGCAACACCATCATCAGGTCTATATATGGGTCATGTGAAACTCCACACACATGCAGAACATGCAACCATTCAATTTTAAATGTTTCTCCATCTGAGAGAACACTAATTTTAAGTCCCTCTCTTATATCTTGACACTGAATTTTATGAAGCCTGAAGGAATGTATGAAAACTGTTCTTCCAGAAGCCTTGCTTCTGTACAATTTTGTGAAAAAAACCACCCACATTACTGATGTAGATGGAAAATCAATTCTTGATTTTAATGAGTGTGGAGCAAAGAGAGGCTTTGTTGCCACAAGGATCCACTCCATACAAAGATGATGTAGTTGGTATTGTAAGTCAGATGTGTTGGACTCTTTAGAGGTGGTCTGCAGGAATGACTGATGCAAGGTACACCCAATTCAGTATGAAGTCTTGTGGGAAATTACTTTATCTATAGCAGAGGGACAGAAAGAACCATTTCTTGCCATTGTGTCCATGAACAATTTGGGAAAAATTAATGCTAAATGAATTTGACTTACACTGTAACATTGTGTCTTTCACGGAATTCATTGCATGGATACAAACATAAAAAATATGGGTTTTATATCCATATAAATGGACATGTAAATGGACTTCAATGCAAAGATGAAAGTTCACCACACCTCCAATCAACAACAAAATCACATAAAGTAATTATAATTGTAGGAATATTAAGCAAAATTTTATGTAGTTAACCTGCCCTCTGAGATAGCTTAGAAAGTGGGACAATAATCTTTTCAGAAGGGGATTCTTTGGGGGTAACATAATGTTTACATAGAACAACTACCTCAGTTAAGCTTTCAACACCAATATTAAAATACTGATTCATAAGACCTGAGATTTTTATTTTTTTTTTTATAAACAGTGCAAATATGAGAATTGGGGAGATGAGTAAGATATCTCCAGTTAAACTGAAATCCTGCTGTCACCCACGAGGTAGCTGCTGCAGCACCCTAAGACCAAAAGTTTATACGTTCCTTTTTGTAATATATGCTGTACAGACTAGGGAACTTTGGGCTGGTACTGGTGTTTTTTTTTTCTTTCTTTTTTTTTCTTTCTTTTTTTTTTTTTTTTTCTTTTTCAATTGGTGTTTCTCCTTTACACTTTGTGGCTAATGTTTTCCTATTATCAAGGTCTTGCATATTTTCAGCACCCACCCAGCTCTGTGGTCTTACATGTATTTTTTAAAGGTCTGAGTGACAAGTACATTGATATAAGTGAATCATCATTTTGCAGGCATAAAATTTTATCAGATTGGTTTTCAAGTAGATTTACGCATTTAAGACAGTGCATCTGCCATATGAGATTAGCTCATGGAAGATAGGACATTTGTTCCAATAGCAAGTGATAGAATTTTATACTTTAAATGTGTGAAGCAAACTAGATAGTAAATGAGCATCTTGCTAAGTTTCTGGTTATCAGATAAAGTAAACAAAGCTGAACTAAAAGGATATTATTGTGCAAGATTAGGCCAAGTTTCCATTCCCTGCTAGTGTAACTTCTTTAGGCTCCAGGACTACGTTTGAATCTAGGATACACAAAATACAACCAGATGACAAAGCAAGAAAAGCAAAATAGAAGAACATCTGAAGTGCATGATTTCCTGTGATTGCAGGATGAATTAGCAACACCCGCTATGGGATTCTTCAGTCTGCAGTACATGAGAACTGATTGAGATATGAAGAGGGACTTGATAATTTCATAAAGAATTACCCCTTTAAAGTGAACTTTTTTTGAAGAAAACAAATGCTGTAGTAAAAGACCAAAGTACAGTATCAGTCTGAATGAAGCCACATTTCTTATTCATCTAATGATGCTCCTTGTCACACTTAATAACACCCTATGTCTCTTTTCAGCCTGACATATCCCAGTTTTACAGATTCAATTCCGAGTCTCATGTGCAAAGGAATGTGATTCAGGAAAACCCTGCAGGCAGTAGACTACCAAGAGAGGTGACTATAGAGGGTTTCCCTGCCTGGTGGCCACACCATGCCTGCCATTAGGATGTCTGCAGTTTGCCCCTTCTGCATCACATAAAAGGTGACTGAATCTCAGGCTGCCTATAGACTGCAGATGGCTGCAGAGCCCTGCAATGTGGACACATAGCAATGTTCCACCCTCCCTGGTACACAGGGCAGAAGATTGTGCACACCACCAGTAAGGCTGTACTTGAGCCTAACAAACACCACGTAGCTGAGATTTCTCTTTCAGGATGCCCTGTGACTTGCCCAGACTCCACATGTGAGCCTGCAATTCAGATAAAATGGAGACATATTCACTGAGCTTGCCACAGGCTCAGTTAATATATGAATATCAAACAGTAATTCTCCTGGATTTCTTCTTGAAGTCTGAATTTATTTTTCTGGAAGTCTTTGTTTTGTTTTCCATGTGCTGGGCAATTCTCCCCCACACCCCTCTAGGGCAGCTTTTTTTCTTAGGTCAGTAACCAGAATGGGCAAAATATAATTCACTAAGAGACTAGTATGTGGAATTTTCTTGACAATGTGCTCAGTCTGTTCTGCCCAGCATATATAGTTGGGTTTGCCAAAGGCAGGTCCCCAAAACTTAAAAGTGCAGGACACAGAAAACAAAATCAGAGTAATTCTAAGATAATACTTAAGAGTTTAACAAGCTGCCTTCCCCACAAACCAACTATAACTATGCCTCCCACAGACATCTATGTGTCAGCATTTGTTTTTAATTTAAGGTCTACATGAAGAGATCGGTAGTGGAATGTCCTGGTCAGATTTGTATCACAAAGTACTTTATCCAGAAAAGTGAAGTACTTTTCAAACTTTATTTGACCTGATTTGATTTGCAACTGTGGATACCTGTGTAAAGTTTCTTAAAAAATATTTTCCTGAATTTAAGTTCTTTTTTTTTTTTTCTACTGAGGCAACAGAAAAAGATCCCATTGTTGTTACTGGAAGCTTGACTGAATCCCTATGTTCAATGAATACATCTCACCACAGCTGTATTGGTGAAGACACAGTTTATAGCAGTAGCCAGGATCCATGACAAACTTTTTAAGTGCTTGCTAAATTGATGTGTACAATCATATACAACAGAATGCTGCCACTACATATATAAGTGTCATTATAATATGCTTTAGCACAGATACATGCATCATATTCAGCAGTCATAATGACAGCTTTCTGTTTTGTCTCTTCCTTAGGTCTGTAGCTCCTATTAATTTATCCTGTCAATCACCTGTAACAATTAAAAGTAGATTAAATCACTAACATAAAATTTCCATACCTTGCAGACCTTTTATTATAGATTTCAATATGTTTTTTAAGCATTCTTGTCATCTACACAAGTATCTAAACTGTTTGAATCCAGCTAAGTTTCTGGCCATGATAATTTCTTCCAGCAGTGAATTTTACAGTCTAATTCTGTGTTGAATTAAAATTGTTTATCAGCTTAAAATTTGCCTTCTTTCTATCTCAAGGAATTATCTTCTTTTACTATGAGGGAAAAAGTACAATGGCTATTTCTGAGCCACTGCCTATTATATACTTTGATCCTGTCCCATTTTATACATCTCCTCTGTAAGACAAATTCTCAATCCTTTTTCTCCTTCTTCATGTAAGAAATTTCCCATGCCCCTCATGATTCTCATTGCCCGTCTCACTCTGTATCCACAATATCAACAATATACTTCATGGCCCAAAGAGAAGTGAATGCCACTCTCTGTTGCAATCATACCTTGTTTTGGTTTTTTTTTTTACTTGCATTCACTGGTAAAACAATTGATCGGGGATTTTCCGTGAGTGCTTTACAGTGGCTATAGCCACCATGCTCTTGGTGACTGTGCTTGAATTTGAACTCCTGCTTTAGCAGGGAGACAGCAGAAGGACAGAGGGATTTGGGATTGAGTTTTTCAGAAAGTATACACATAGCTCAAGACACTGAAATATTTTATTCCTTATTGTAACAGTAAATTTACATACTTGTGTGGAACACAAATGAGGTGGACTTGGCAGTGTTAGTTTTATAGTTGGACTCAATAAATCTTAAAGTTCTTTTCTGACCTAAATGATTCTGTGAGAAACCATCCAAATAGGCAACTTTTCCAGATCAAATTGCCATTACATTACCACTCGCCATCAGTTGCCACTGAACTTAGGTAGATCCTGTTGAAACTGTATAAGATTTTGACTTAGATAAATCACTAACTCATATGCAAAACTTGTTATTCTGCAGCCTGATCCACTCTCAAAAAATAATAAATATATTTAACAAGTTCATTCATACTGTGGAATATTTGAGACACTTGCTATATACCATATGTACAAAATGATCATTTATTAATACTCTCTGCTTTCTGACTCCTAAATCAGCTTCTGATCTACATGGTGTCATTTTAAACAAAACCAGAGAGATATTTATTGGCTTCAGTTCTTTTGATCTAGTCAGGTCATTTATCAACTGGAAAAGAGCTTAGTGACATTGATAATATCTATATTTTAAAACATAGTGTGGTATAACATCTGGAATTAATGCTGAGTTTTTCCCAGACTGGCTCTTACTTAACTTTGGTTCAAAAGGAAACAATATTGAAAAGGACTGAATGTTTTTTAACTAAGAACTGTAAAACTACTAGAAAGCTGTGTAACTTCACTTTAAAAAGAAATAACATCATACAAAATACTTTCTGTTTAGCTAAAAGAAATAATAAAGTATTTTATTAATCGATTCTTACTGTTACAAAGAAAAAAATAGTGCTAGGGCTGGGCATGCTCAAGACACCGCTGAAGAAAGCAGGATTACCAGTAATGCTGCCAGCTGCATTGGGACTGGTAGTCTTAGTTCACTTCTTAATGCACGTGCCTTAAAAGGGATAGATAAGGAATGGGCAGGATGGAAACGAATGCTGGTAATGTTTACCAGAAGTGACCTGGTTAGTCATTCCTTGGTCAGAGCTGCTGGAGCCAGACTGACAAGGTTTGCTGGTGATGCTTTTATTGCTGCTGAAGGAGTAATGTTTAATTATAGACTGCTTTGCTATCAGATTAATACCCTTCACGAACCTTGCAATCACTTACAAATGGCACCAACTGAGGTGTAGCTAGGGCTTGAGGACTACATCTTGCTATTTCTTGAACACTTTCCCTAAAGCATTTACACAGGTCTCAGAGTTAAGGAAAGACAAGGAATGATTACAGTGTACTTATGACTCTTTGAAGATACTGCTGTAATATGAAATAAACGTGCTTCTGTGCAATATTGTTCTTGTGGGGTTTTTTCCTCAGGTCTTCATATGATGTAACCTACTCTGCTTCAAATGAAAAAAAATAGCAGCTTTCCTCATTCACTGTTAATGCCATGGAAAGGCTATGTACTGTACCATCCCCTGCAGTGGGCTTACATCATCTTTATATTTTTACAACTATTATTTGTTTTCTTCTTTTAAGTACTAATTTTGAAAACACATTGCATTTGACTATCGAATGAATGAAATGTGGGTCATATCTGTGGAGGCTACAGTCACTGAAAATCAAGAGCAATAACATAATAAACATGAACGTGAAATAATAATTGCCTATCAGGCAAGCTAGAGATTTGTGTAAGAAGCATAAATAGGAAGGATAAAAGGAACACCTTTGCTATAGGATGGTCATGTATGAAATGAGAAATGTCACTACTTGAAAGGAAAAAAATATTAAATTTATATGAAGAAGATTTACTGGAGTTTATAACTCCACTGAAAAATGGTATCAAAGCAATTTTAGGGGCTGGTAAATGTGCTATTTCTAAAGTAAAGCTGTTGGAAGCAGACTGACAGGACGCTGTGAGGGTTGTAGTGAGGCAGTGTCTTATTTCACCAAGGGCTCATCTAGCACATGCTGGAACCAGGTTTTGAATTTGGAAGTGTGTCACCGTGTAATATTAAATTCTAACTGATGATAGCAGTTTTTCACTTTTGTATCTTTAATCTCTATCAAGAGATTGGGACAGATAAGGATCAACAAAACTTCTGTCAAACCTTTTCTGTAGAGAATGTTTGGGTCACTAAAGGTAAACAGGACACCTGCATTAATCAGAAATCTTTGTTTCTAATTCTATTTCAATCTTAGCACCATATGACAGATACTACAGAGATCCTAAGTTTCTGCAGCTGTGTGTGTTGTTCTGCACAAATTAGAAGTATGCAAATAACATAAGGAAACATTCTTCACATTTGCATACAATTTGTATATGAACACGAACTTTGGCTTATGTTTAACTCACCCTGCCTCCAGTGGTGACCAGGAAGGATGAGGAGTCAGATAGTGACAATTTGGCACGTGGGCCAGGATGAGACAGTAGTTAGGTGGCAGTTACAAAACCAGGGTATGTGTTTGTAGGGAAGTGTGGCTACGCAGTGGGATATCAGATGACACCTGGGGCATGCAGGTGGCTGGAGGAGGCTGAATTTCTGGTGTTGTCAAGACTGGATAAAAAGATGGCAAATAAAGTATTCAAGGTCTTGGAGATACCTGACTTGAGAAATATTAATGGGATCATCTGACTAGGAGATCTTGAGCATGTAGATAAATGCTGGTATCTGGGGAGGAAAAAGGTCTGGAAGATGAAGCAGCAGAGTCTGTTAGAGCTGGAGCTCTGCAGGGAACACTGGTAGGGCCTGAGAACTGGGATCTCTCTCCTATCTCCCTCTGCTACCCAAGCTTAAGTCTTTTCTTCTCACCCTTCTGTCTCAGACCCAACGAGTAGAACAGCTGCAGCAACATTCCTTGATCTAGCACTTATTTTTAGGTGGTGCCTACAGTAAGGGGCAAATGAAGTCAAATCAAGACCTTCACGGAGCCTGATGCTTTGATGGTTTGGTTTGCTGTTTAAGACTGCTAATAGCAATGCTAATTAACAGCTCACATTTACCTAGAGCCACCTTGTTCAATCCTGGCAAATAGTCACTCACTGGATTCTAATGGCTACTGGTCACCAACAAGACAGGTCAATTTGAGCCATTTCAGATCCCAAATTAAAAAAAAACCCAAAACCACTCGTATGGTAAATTTCAGCACCTTTCAAACTCTGCTCCTGCAGTGGTGGTACACAGATACAGAAATGGCATTTTGAGAGTGTGTTTAAATGATCATACCCTTCAGTGAACTCAGGCTAACCCAAAATGCTATGATGTAACTTTACACTTGTTTTCCTATGTACAGGCACGGTTGCAGCACCTCACCACACTTTAAGTTAAAGGTGCAAGTAATGATGTAGCAACGAGGGTTACACTTCAAATACCAACCCTGCACCCGGCTGTAGGATCAGACTCGCAGCAGGCCCGGTGGCAGGGCAGCCTGGAGACCGCCACTGTCAGGGTCGGCTGCAGCATGGGGAGGACGAGGTAGTTTCCCTGCCAGGGGCCAAGTGAGACACAGAGGCCTTACCTCTCGCAGGGCCTGGCCTGCCTCACCCGGGGCTGAGCCCACCGCCCGCGGAAGCTGAGCGCAGAGACACCCCCCTCCCCCCGGCTTTGCTGAAGTCGCAGACACGAGACCCTAACGGAGCGGGACAAGACCAGCGCCCGGCGCTGACGTGGACACCGGTCCAACGCACGGGCGGAGCACGAGCGACTTAGGGAGCTCCCCCAGCGTCGCTGCGCGCGACCGGTCGAGCAGGAAGCGGCGGGCGAGGCGGCGCATGCGCGACAGCGCGATGAGGGCGGAAGGTGCCCTGGCGCGCTTGCGCAGGGGGATTCCGCCAGACCCGCCGGACACCAACATGGCGCCCTAGGTCCGCCGCGCCAGCGTTACCGCGGGCGATCGAGGCGGCCGCCGCCGCCGCCGCCGCCATCATGTCCCGGCACAGGAACGTCCGAGGCTATAACTACGACGAAGGTAGTGGCGAACAGGAGCCGGCGGCAGATCAGCAGGGTCCGCCTTGTACGCGGCCCAACCGCCGGTTCCTTTCCTGGCCCGCACCCCTTTTCCCGACGAGCTGTTCTGCTCCGCGGGGATGCCCGACGGTGTTCGCGGGCGGGAGGGTGTGCCTGGGCCCGCACGGGTGGAGTGGAGGGCGCGGGGGGCTGTTAAGGGCGGAGGGAGGGGAGAAGCGGCCCCCTCCCCTCCGCGGGGGTAGGACGAGGCTCTGTGTGAGGCCTCGCCCCGCCTCTCCATCCCGCCCGCCTCCCCCGCCCGTTTCCCGCCCGAGTGGTGGGTCGGCCGCACGTGGCCCAGCTGCGGACGCCTCCCTTGGGCCGCCTCCTGCTGCCGGGGTTTGTGGGGCGCTTACCCACGAGGCAAACGCGGTCCTGACACGCAGGCCGAACCGTAGCAGGGCTTGCCTGCGTTACCTTAAGCTGCTGGAATTGACTTGAAAACCAGCCTGGATGCAATTGAACCTGCCCGTCTCTAGTCTTAGGAAGTTTAGAAGCTTGTGTTCCCAGTCTCTAGCAAACTGTTGGTAATGTTTGCCCGTAGTAACAGATATAAGGCAACAACCATTCCTTGTAGTAGAAATGCAGTTATTAAAGATGGAGTTGAGCATCTAAGGAAGAACCCGTTTTTCAGACACCTTTCTGCTGTATTTTACTGAAGCTTGCATGGAATAAAAGAGCCCTTGTGTAAGAATTTGGCTCGGGCCTGCAGTGCTGCAGCTTTCTTTGTGCCCTATCCCATTGACTTAGGTAAACTGTAAATTACACCATTTTTTCTCTGGCTTTGTTTGTGTTGGCTTGGGCTGTGGAAAAATGGTCAAATTTACAGTTGGTACTGCTATTTTAAAGAAATGTTTGGTATGGGAGCAGCACTTTTGTTGCCTCCTTTTGTAAGATTATCTACAAAAATGTCAAGAAATACTTCTGCCCACCTCTAGACTTTTGCTGTTGCATGGACAGATGCAATGTGTATATGCATTATAGTAGGACAAACTGGGTTTTGCATGGCAATCTTGGAATTTTTGGGAAGCAATGTAAATCCATATAAGATGTGACAACTGTGTGGCCTACCTGTCAGGTTGTACTAGTCCAAATTTGCCTAATATAGGCACTATCTTAGATGGGATTGAGGATTTTGCTGCTTGATTCTTTCATCCTGTAGAGATTTACTTCATCGCAGATTAGTTGAAATGTTGATTTCAACTGAATGTCTGTCATCTCTGAAATTGGGTGCCCAGTCCATAGAATTAATTTCAGTATTTTACATTCATTAGAACCCCTCTTAATGAGGTTTCTAAGATACACAGTAATTTGCTGTATCTTTATGGGGCTTAAGTTCCTGTGGCTAGTACCTGGCTATCATACATCAGTTTTAATTAGAAGTGTATATACGTTTGATCTATATACTTACACTATATACTACTTTATAGTCACATACAATCATTTCTGTCCCAAATGAAGTACATTTTTGTGTCTTTTTACTTAGTATAATGCCAAGTGTTATTTTTATGCCACTAAGGATTCTGTAATGCTTTGTCTGGACCAATTATTTGTCTGCTTTCTAAATAAGTATTTGCAGTATTTTTTGGTCTCCTTTCCCAAGAAGGCTTCTGAGGCCTTAGATCTTGTGACCTTTATTTGAGCATATTCTGTTTTTGCTCTCTCCTTTATGAGGTGTTGTGATCAGAACTGAATGGGATATTGCAGCTGAGAGTATGTTGGTGATACAGCTGTTGATACTGTGGACTGCTTCTGTGGCTTCTACTCTAGTCTCTGTAATTTCTGTCATTTTTGTAATAATAGTTTTTGGTCAATGCAGCCTGAGGCATTTTCACTGAGGTGTCTTTTTCTTAGTCTAGAAATTAAACCAGTATGGGATGTACAAGTGATTCAAGTAATGCACCCTGACAAACCTTACTGTGATTTCACTTACTGCTAACTGTGAATGTTAACCATTCACAGAAGTCATTTTAGAGTTCTCTTTTACTGGCCAATACTCTCCAAGTAGTGGCCAAACTACAAAAAGTATTCTTACCTGGAAGAAACTGTATAGCTCTTCTCTAGACTTTCTATAGATGAATTGGCACCAGGAGACTGTTCTTTTCGGCAAAAGTAGACAAGTTTAAAGACAAGTAATCAAAACAAGCTTGTAATATCTTTTCTTGTGATACTTTTAGGAATTGAAGGAGTTTAAATTAAGGAAATGAAGTAGTTTCCTGGGTCTTTTGCTAAACTTTTCATACACTCGTGGCAGCCCTTTAGCCACTGTTTTTTTGTTGGCTTTATTTATTTTTTTTTTAATTATAGTGGATTATAGAGTTAAGTTAACTTGGATTTTCATGTTGAGAAGTAAATCAATCTTTAACTATATAGGATTCTTGCTTTTTGGCTGAAATGTTCTTGCTTATTCAAAGGGAGTTGAGTTGTGTTTTTATCTTGCTGAAGTTGAGTTGAAAGTAAGATGGCCATGAGGATAGACCAGAGAAGAAAGCTGAGAAGTAGCTTGGAGCAGAAATGCTGATCCTGAGTTGTTAGAGGAGACATTGTAATTGAACTGTCTGTGGCTAAGACCGTTGAGAGGTCAAGTGGAAATATCAAGGGAATTTCAATGAGTAAAGACTTGTGGAACTATAGAAAGTTGGATTTGGACTGTGAGGGTAGCCTTCCAAAGGAGATGCTGAAGGAGGAGGTGTGAACCATGGCAGCTCTTGAAAATTGTCAACTTTCCTAATAAACAGAGTATTAAATGTTAAAGAGTTATTATTGTAACTTAGAATTTATTACTTAGATAAATAAACAGTTCTTAACTGCACTGCTGGAGTACTAGAGATGCATAATATCCTAAAACCTTGTGTAAAAACTACTATTTGAATTATAATACTAAGTATTTGGAAATTGTGCAGACTAATCTTACTGTTTCTGCTTCATAGATTTTGAAGATGATGACATGTATGGCCAATCAGTAGAAGACGATTATTGCATTTCTCCTTCGACAGGTTAGTTCAAAGCATTGTCTTTGTATAAGCATTGTTCATTGACTCCTACTCTGATCTTTATTTTTAGCATAAAACATTATGTAAAAACTAGTGAAACTTCTGAAAAGTGCCTAGCAGCCATAATCCTCTTAAACTCAGGTAGTGTTACGCACTGTACTTTTAGAAGTCACATTGGACAATCTGGTTGGGCACATCTCCTGTTGTACAAGTATATTACCTTGGATGGTCAGAATGTACTTGATAATGTAAACATCTGGTTTATGGGAAAGTGCTGATAGTCTTGAAACATTTGGTACCTTTCAGAATTGTTGGTAGGATTTATCTGGGCTTAACAGTTGTGATTCTGTACCTGGTAGTTGATGTTTTTTACACAACTTTGAGTAAATGTGGGGTAGGGAGTTGTATCGTGGGACGCAGAACTGGTCCTCACTGGCTTCTGTTCTTGGGCAAGATTGTGTGGCACTAATAAACCTTCTGGCATTATTAATGTTGTGAAATAAGTATAAAAATAGTGATGGTGTGTGCTCAGGTAAGATGCAGTTGAAGCAGCTCAGCTCAGCTGAATTCAGCCTGCCTGTAGAACCATTAGGTTGTGTTCTCCAGTGAAATCCCTGGCAAGACTCTCAATTCAGTTTCCTTGGATTTCGTGGCAGTGTCTCTAGAGCTGAGTAGAATGAAAATAGTGTGGCTGATGTTCGTGTGAAGCTGTGCTACTACAGATAACTAGGCTGGATTTAAATCCATAGCAACTGTGATGTAGTTTATGACCTCTGGCCACAGGTACTTGAGTTAATTAGGTCTTTACAAATCTGTTCCGCTGTCATCTTGTTGATTTTAGATAAGCAAATCTAGGTGTGTATTCTTGTTACTTGTAGCTGTATTCCCTGTTTTAAATTCAGATTGTCTTGCATTCAATTTCTCAGTTTAATTGCTAGAATTTTTCAAACCTTTTCTAAGAATTAAGATATCCTTGTATTTTGTAATGTAAATGTGCAACATTTTTACTCTTTAATCAAGTATAAACTGTTAAATTGCAAAACTAATTCTTGTTTGTGCATAGTAATTTTCCTAAGAATTTTTTTTACGTAAGCTTCATTTATAATCTGATCTAGATTATATATCAGTCTTCTAGGAGTTGCATCAGTTATGATGTTAGAATATGAAATGGTATTCATTTGGAAAGCAGTTGATATGGCTATAACTACTTAATTGTATATACATATGCTTTCAGTATGTTTTTCAGAGCTGGGTAAAATATTACATAGTGAAAATTGTTTACATTATAATTGTACATTTCTGAGAGTATGTAATGACTGGAGCTTATGTTCAGCAAGACATTTTATTTATATATGCCTTAATGTGTTGCTAAATCAGAGTGGAATTATGCACTCGTTTAAAGTTCTATGTGACTGTGCATTTTAACTCATGGTCTGTATTCATCCCTTTCTAAGAATTAAATTAGAAATGCATTCAACTCCATTAAATTGTTATCAGTAGTTTGACAGTGCCATACTGTAAAAGCAATGTTATTTTCATGCTAATTGTTTTTAACTCGTAACTGAAGTTAAAAAAAAAATAATTGTGGAATAAGGTTCTGAAGATGTTAGGCCATAGGTGGTAATATAGAAAATACTGTTCTGCAAAGTTGGAGTATATTCTTTTGTTTGAATACTGAATTTTGCAGCATTAGTTGTATTACATGAATACAAGGATATTGCCCAGCCTGTGGTTTCAGTGTAATGATTTTTTTTATATTCTGTACAGTCTTCATGTAGTAGTCATTATATAGTAGTGTCTCATTCACTGCCTCTCACCCCCCAAACCACTGCTACATCTCAGCATCCTAACCATTTTTTCTCTTTAGATATGTTTTGTTTCCAAAGAAGGAGAAAAGATTATTATTTTTCTTAAATTTTTTGATACTTTGTGTTTTACCCAATGCAGCAGCTCAGTTTATCTACTCCAGACGAGACAAACCAGCAGCATTTGCTGAGCCTTTAGAAGAAGAATATGGCTATGAAGGTACAGATGATACTGCTGATTATTTTACATCTGGCCATCAGTTGACTGAAGTTGATAGAGGTAATTATAGAAAATAAATAATTTTCTGAACAATCTATTTTATGAAATAAGGACTTAATAAAATAGTCTTAACTTATTGTTTGTCACTTGCCTGATACCGCTCACAATTTTGTAATCTTGTAGAACAGCATCCTTCATAAGCCTAGCTTAAGTTCTTAACTACCTTTTGTGAACTACTTGTAACTTGATTGCATACATTGAAATATATTCTTAGTTTCTTATTAGAAAAACTGAGACATAAGAGCAGCATAAGAGAGCTCAGGCCAAGCATCCATGTAGCTCAAGTTCTTGACTTTGCATATGGATGCTTAGGGAGTAGTATCAGAAGCTGAGTATTTGTAGAACGATCTTTTGCTCGTGTTGCATTCCACATTATGGCAATATTTGTAGTATTTGATAGGTTTCCAAAGTCACACATTTCCTTGAAACAGCAGCCAACATCCTTGGATATCTGTATCCTCTACAGTCTTTATCTTGTTTTGGATTCATTAGACTTTTGTTTCCATTCAGTCCTGCAGCTGCAAATTCCATGTTACAGGCCGAGTTCTGAGCTGAGTGGTTAGGGAAAAGATACATGCTTTTGTTTTTTTAAACTTGCTGCCTGATAACTTAATTACATGCTCTGTGAAAAAGATTCACAAGTCTCTTTCCTGAGTATTAAGAGGTGAGTTAGTTTTAATGTTTTGGAAATAATCAGGGTTATTTTTTAAATGATGATAAGCTCAGAGGAAAGTGTTTGGCAGATGAACAGACAATAAAATAAATGAATAAAATCTGGTATTCAAAACAAATTCCAGAAACTTCAGAAATGATAGATAGACTAAAACCAATCTAGATTCCATGGCAAGTAAATCTGTAGAAGCTATGCTAATGCATAGACATATGGGTAAGTATGGTAAATTGGGATGTAATATACATGTCTTTCCAGCAGGAAATAACCCTCTAGAGGGCAATTTGAAATAATCAGCCAGTATATGGATACAGATGGTATAGGCAGATCATCTGTATCCTGGCTTTTCAGAATGCTTTTGACAGACTAAATCAGTTAAGAATTGATACTACAACAAGAAGGAAAGTAATATTCTAGACTTAAAGAAAAATATAAAATATGGAAATGAAACCTAGAAATGACCATTACTACTGTGAAAACAGCAGGTGTCCCACGAGACCTGTTATATTTGTTATAATATGCAGTGTTGGCCATTAATACAGAATTATTGATTGCAGTCAGTCTGGCTGCAGACAGTTAGGCAAGACTGTCCTTGTTGAGTGTTGGATAATAAAATGTCCATCCAGCACATTGTGCAGACCTCTGTCAGTACTTATGCTGCAGACCAAATGTCTTGGGACCATTGACTCTGTATTTGCCTTATGGCTCAAGGCTTCTAGTTTAAGTAACCTCGTGGAAGTTGGAATTCTGTGCTGTTGTATTCCCTTAACAAAGTTCTTTAAACATTACCATCTTGGAGGAGGTGTTGAAATACAGAATCAGTAGCTGTCTTCCTGTTCAGTTCCTGTTTTCTAGTATCTGAACTGGCAGAAGTTGTGGTATTTTGGAAGATTTTCTTCTGTTCCCTTGTGTTCGTGTGTCTGATCAGCACACTACTTCCAGTGAGTGGCAGCCTGGTGAATTTTCTCTATCTTTGTGTGGCAAGTCAAAACTTAAACTTATCTTAGTCAGGGCTTATATGAGTTGCAGAAGTATGCTCCAAAGAAAATTGATTTTATCAGCCAAAGATGTATTACTGTTGTAGGTAAAGTTTGCAGGTAGCTTCAAACCTGATGTGTTGATCTAGAGTTTTCAATCGTTAAGGTCTGAAGCCCCTGAAAATGTGGTTTTTTTTACTTTGGGTGTTAATTACAGCATCTGCAAACACTTAAAGTGCTGCTCTGTGGGATTCCACGTTCATTTACTAAACTACTTTGGATAATTTATCATCAGTATTTGTATTTCTTCTCTGCAGTGAAGATAGTTCATTTTACAACATGGAAGCATTTAAATAGTGATACTTTATTAATAAATAGTAGTCAGTGATATGTTCCTTATAGCAGTATCTGAAATTAGTCAAATATTCTTGCAGGGTTGGGGGGCAAAGCTTATTGTGGCAATAAGTGAGATTAAAATGCATTTCTAAAGGATTTATCCCTTACTGCGATATTTTCCTCCTGTTTTTGTTAATGTGGTGCTAGTGGTTAGGCCCCTTAAGACATTTTTTTGTGCAACTTGTAACAGTAATGTGTCTCTTTTAGCCCGTCTTAATTCATGCCTTGATCAAATGAGAGAAGTTTTGGCAGAGTCTGTACCAGAGCAAAAAATGGTGCAAGCAGTGCTGGATAGTAAATTTGATGTACAGAAGGCATTGGATCTTGTGCTTTCTCAAGGCAGTAAGCAAAATGTGAAGACCAAGAATGAGGATGCTGTGATTGTAGGAAAGATGACAAAAGGTATACTTCTATTTAATTGTTTACATTCAAGATGATTCATTTCTACATACAGTTTAATTTTGTCTTTACAAGCTGTGAAGATGCTTGTTACTGCATTAGTCATTTATTAGAGAATTAGAAAAGACCAACTTACTCTTCTGTGTCTGTGTTCTGAAAACATTTAAAGGAAACAGCAGCATTTCTTGAACTAGAAGTCAAAATAAAACCTTAGTGTCAGCTTAAATTCAAACTGCAACCATCTGCAGTTCACACTAAATCTCTGATTTCTAATACATGACTTGATGTATATATGTCCTAAAAGATGGGCAACATCTTTAAATTTTATGCACTTTCATTATTTATTTGGTGAACAGACATCTCCCATCCTATACAGAAACTTTCTTATTTTGATTTATGCTTAAATCTTTGAAATCTTTACAGGCATTCTTTGCTGATTCTTAGTTTCTTAGGTACTTCAGTAGATACCTGTAATTTAATTGTAGAATATTGCATATCTTTGGCTAACACTTAGTAATGAAATGCCTTTTCATGTTTCTTCTTTTTTTTTGTTGTTGCTGCTGTCATCTTTAAAAAAAATTGGATATTTCATTGTGACTGCACTTCCATCTGAAAATTATTGGCTATTGTAAGGTAAGGAGACTTATTTTGTTGTCCAGAAATGTGTATTGATAAAAACAGTTTCTCCTGTGCTGTTGAAAATGTTGCTAACACCAACAAACCTGGGTTTGGAAACTTGACAACCAAAAGTGGTTCAGCTTGTTACTCTGTAGTTACAGATGACAAAATGCCCCTTAATGCTGAAAAATCCAATTTATCTTCAGCTGAAAGGAAAGGAATGAAATCCTCTTCACTTGTTCTATCATCTTCTTTCAGTGGTGATGTGTGTAAAGGATCATTTTGTGAACCTGTGAATAAACAGGCAGAGAGTCAGCTACCAGAAAGTGCTAATGCAGTAAGTTTGCTTCCTGACAGTGAAGATGTTTACTTTAGCGTAGGAAGTAACCCATCTGGAAATTCTTCCTTTAAGAAGCTGGAATGCAAGAAAACACAGGACTTGAAATCCTTGCTGATGCAGAGTGTGGTTTGTGATTCCCTGAGTCCTGAAGACAGCATTCCTCTTGTTTCCTCAAATACTGCTGATTGCAATAGTAATGCGAATTTTTACAGTCCTCCATGTTTAACAAGTGCTTTAGGAAAATTGGCTCTTGATAACGAAGTCAGTCATACTGCAAATAGAAAGAATGAACAACTTGAAAATTTCTCTTCGCTTGTGCAAAGTAGAAAACAAGAAAGCCCCTCTTCAGACATGGTTGCTTTGCCGGCATTAAGGTCTGGAGGTACATCATTGGCTGACTTACTTGAGGAGCATCAGGAAAACAGTGCTAGCCCCTGTTATTCTCTGGCTGATCTTTATACCCAGTCAACAGCAAGTCTCACTGATAGGAAATTGGGAGCCTCACCATTATCACAACTAATAAGTCAACCCCACACTTCAGGTGGGATGCCAGAGCTGACAGGATCTTTGTCTTCTCTAGCCCTCTCTAAAGTTTCTCCACCAAGGGAGGCTGAGAATTTATCACTCTCAGATTTAATAGCAGACACTATTAAAGTAGATAAAACTCAACAAAGGACAGACTTCCCCATGCTCAATGTAACTGAATCAAGGACCTTTAAAAGAACCAACATTGATTTAAGTGTCCTCATAAAAAATGCAGATACATCTGCAGAACAAAATGTGGTAGTACAGTCCAGTGTCTTAAACCCTGAAACTAAACCTTTAAAAGAAAAACAAGGAAAATGTTCAGGTTTTGCCAAAACAAGTAAAAAACCCAAAAGAGGGCTTACTCCTACGAGGCAGGATTTGTCCCTTTCATGGATGAAGGCTCTGCGTGCAAGACCTTCAGCTTTTGCTTTAACCTTGTGTCTCCGTTATCCTCCCAAAGGTTATAAGCGGCGCACAACTGGTACACATAAAGCTTTCCTGTACAGTAGACAAGTACAAGATGTAAAACCCAAGGAAACTGGTCCTATAATAGCTATAACACCATTTGATTTCAAATCAGCATCTCCTGATGATATTGTGAAAGCTAACCAGAAGAGAGCTTTTACAAGAGAGTATTGAAGAAAATAAAAAAAAGTAATTATGTAGGACCTATTTATAATCCAGAATTGATTTATTTGTAAATTTTTTTTTAATTAACATATTACAGTTCTCACTGTTTTGTAGCAAATTTGTATGTGAACTTCTAAGGTGTTGCACTGAATATCTTTATTTTTACTTAATTTTCAATGACAGTTTAACATTTTTAACTTTTGCAAAGTCTTGAACTTTGGTATTTAGATCTTGCATGGGCAAAATTCTATAAACACCATTAGACTTCCTCAGACATCTTTTTAGGTGTTGAAGGTACAATTCTTTGGGAAGAACACTGACTTTTTATTTTGTAAAGTAATTCAGTTTTGCTATATGGTGTATAGTTTGGGGAGTGAGAACCTCAGTTTATATTACAAATGTTCTTAAAGTTAGATTTTATGATAAGGTATGTTATTAAACTGTCAAGCTTGTAATTGATGTTTCCAGTCAATGTCACTATTCTCTTCTATCTTGATCCTGGTTGCAATATTACAACAGAAATACCTTTAGTTTTTAAAAGCGTCACTAACCTCAGGTTTTGACAGTTTTGGTTGTGGTAGGACATGTATAGTATTTGATAGGACCAAATTTGCAGGGGAGTGAGCTATTAAAATTGAGTGCCTGCTCCCTCCAGTCAGTCAGCTCTCAGAATGTGATAATTAGAATTTTAAACCAGGTATTTTGTAGCTATACACATGTTGCATGTAGCTTCATTAGGATTCTATGGTTTGTTCTCAAGTCTTTCTGAAAAGTGCTGGAGTAACAAGTCTTTCAACTTTAGCATGAGAGTCTTTGCTCAGTGGAAAAAAAAGCATTCAGGCAAAGCCTAAGTGCTGTTTGTGTCTGCCTCTTGTCTGTTTTGAAGAAAGCTTCCTTCAGTAGTGGAAATATATTCTCTTCTACTGTTTGCACCCAGTGTTGTTATTTTGGGTCTTTAGATGGAAGATCAGTATCAGGACATTATGGATTTTTTTTTTTTTCTTTCTTTCTTTCCTGATAATTGCCAGATTCTGGTGCCCCTGTTAGTCAAATTAGTGACTGCATGTATGTTTCAACTTTCCTTCTAGTACATATTATTACTTTTTATATATTTTCAGTGTCAGTATTCTAGTTCCTGTACATGAATAAGTGCAGTAAAGGTACTGCTGCAACTAGAAAAATACATTTGTTCATATACTGCCATACACTCACTTCATGATAAACTTGGCAGCTAGTATGGAACAGTAGATAGAGTTTTCATTCATTTTTAATCTAATTTTTGTTGAGGATGTTCCATCAAAGAGAAGACAAAAACTTTAGATTTCTTACTGACTTCAGGTTGCACTACAATTTTGTTTCTAAATTAAAAAAACCCCAAACATTGCAGTACTCTCAGGTACAAATTTAATGTTCTATATATTTTGCTTGTTTGTCTAGCTGATGCTGTTGTCATTTAGGACTGTGAGCAGAGTGATCTCTGACCTCTTGAATGAATTTAATGTTTCTTACCTGTACTAATAAAAGTTTTCTATAGTGACAGTGCTGCAGTGTTTATGTTCTAGTTGACATGTTAATCTAGCTATCTGTATCCTTAGCTATATAAAGTGCCTTAAAACATCAAAATGTAAATAGTATCATCCAGGGTATGTACTATTACCTGATAAGTTCATGAGCAGGAGTATAACTGATTTATTTCCTCAAAAGACTTCT
Organism: Megaceryle torquata; assembly: GCA_024611175.1. Classification (NCBI taxonomy): domain Eukaryota; kingdom Metazoa; phylum Chordata; class Aves; order Coraciiformes; family Cerylidae; genus Megaceryle; species Megaceryle torquata. Next base: position 41,135 of record JANIJG010003746.1, read on the forward strand.
TACAGAATTCTCCCTGAAACTGATGGTATACTAGTTGGTTTATTAATTAGTCTTAATAGCAGATTATGCTTTTTGAACAGTATGAAATGCCTTCCAGTGATCAGTTTCTCTGTAGTTAGTGCAAATTATAACTTCTTACTGCTTAAAAGTCCATTTTTTCCCCACTGAGGCAAAATGTCATATTTGGAGGATTTATAATTAAAGTTCTGTTTTTTCCAAAATCGTGTATTTTTCTAGTAGAGAAATTCTAATTTTTCAAAGTAAAATATTAGTGCCAAGTCTGGCATGGTTATGCATGGTACATTTTTAAGTGGTTTTGCTTTCTTATGTCCCAAATACTCTTGAGGCCCTAATTAATGTAGGTAGAGGTTTGGGATGTTTGTTTGTTTGTTTGTTTTATATTTTCATTGAATAGCTTCAATTTTCCCTCTAAATCTTTTCTCTTATTCTTGTTGAACTCTTTGGTTTTGGTCTGTTTTCTTCTTCCCCTGGCTGCTCTTTTTTTCATAAAACTTCGTATCATTTGAAATAATTTTAGCATCTGAATGGGGCATAAACCTAAATGTGTGTCCCGTGGATTCCATTGAAAAGTATGTACAAGTAGTAGGTGGCAGTGTGTGGTGCTTAGAGCTCAGCTTTGCCATAGGCATCAAGTTAGAACAAGTGACTGAATCCAAAGGGCATCAGCATTGTATATTGATTGTGAGTCTTACCATGGGTCTGATCTTTCATTAAACAACTTTGGATCTTAGGTAGCTAGATTTTCATATGCCTCAGTGTTGTTAGTGGTCTTGAAGAAGCAATACATGCTGTTTAGTGTGTAAGGATTAGGGGAGGGATTTTTCTTCCATTTGCAGTCCTGAATCCTGAAGTGAGCCTTGAATTAGCACAGACCTGAAGGCTGAACACTGCAGAAGGTGCTTAAGTGATGGATAAAAATGAATTCCAGTTAATTTTCAGCAGAGATTATTTATTTCCATGCTTGGAAAATGTTACAGTTTTGGTTTTATAAACAACAGGTAATCTGTTACTATATTTGCTTTTTAAACAAAACAGGTATTTTAATATTTCCTTAATTAGTCCTTAATTTCATTACCAAGAACCAGGTGACAGGTTTAATTGTCTTAGAATACTGCATGATATCACAGCATTTTTGTATAACAAGTCTGTCTTTGGCCTTTGCACTGAAGTGTTTCTGCTTAATGAATGTTGGAATTCTTGTTAACTGATTTTGTATATTTTATGCTTAACACAGTAAGCTTATTTTATTGATGTATATGTATAGAACTCTCCTCCACCCCCTCTTTTTGCAGCTAGAATGTATGTCTGATACGGGTTAATTGTGTTATTTGTTTTGGAATTCATACATTAACATTGCAAAATACTTGCCTCTGTGTTTGCATAAGGGCATAAAAAAAGATGAAACTATATAGAGATACTACTTCTGGTATTCAGACTGTATGCTCCTGAGGTATTTTGTACATTAAATTCATTTTGTATGTAATTTTTAAGTGGCTGCTGAATATTTTTAATACAAAATTGACTTCTGGACATCGCTTTATGTACCTAAATAAAAAGCATATTCTTAAAGGAGTGACTGAATTACAATTTCCTGTTAACTTACGTGATAGAAATGGAGTAGTGATTGAATGTTCCATAATGACAGTATCTGTTGTGGAAACAAGCTCCAGTTCTTGTCTAGGTTTGCATGGACATATTTCTTCCATGGAAGATCCCTTTGGAGAACATAAGGCAAAAACTGGCATCTACTAATGTGTCTTCAGATACCATATTGGGACTCCAGTTTGCTTTTGATTAGAAATGGGTTTGTATATAATTTTTATTCCCCCTGATCATTTTGATAGCATTTTTAAAAAACTTATTTGGATCTTAAAAAGGAAAGGATGTGAAATAAGGAAAAAGGAACTGTTAGTTGGGTGTAAAACTCTTTGTTAAAGTAGAAATTAGAGCTACTACAGTTGATTTCTTAAAATCAAGAGTCTTAAAATGTTCCTAAATACCTGATCCTTTTTTTCTTTTTTGCTTTTAGATTTTTAGATTTCATTTTTCTATCTGATTTCTATCTGAACTTGTTTTGGAAAACCAGGGTAAATCGAAAGTCAAGGTATGAGAAGAGCAGGAAAATCACAATCCATATTAGGATATCAAAAATGATTGGTGCTTTGTACCCTTTGGGATGGGATTTAGTGTCATTATATTTAACTGATTTTAATTACAACAGAAAACACTTTGATTTTGAGAAAAGTGTAAAATGTTAGCATAAGCTTCAAATTTTTTAAAACCCCACATATGTGGGATTAGAACTTCACATACCTGTTTGGTTTTTTTTCTTTTTTTTTTCTTTTTATTCAGAAATAACTATATGAGTAATTTCTCATTAAATTGTTCAGACAGTTCTCAGGATCTTAAGCTTCAGAGGCAGCAAGCTGCTCAAATTTCTGGAACTACTGCA
>JANIJG010003746.1:43707-64792 GCA_024611175.1 Megaceryle torquata
CATTAAATTGTTCAGACAGTTCTCAGGATCTTAAGCTTCAGAGGCAGCAAGCTGCTCAAATTTCTGGAACTACTGCACAATAATACTTCAAAATCTTGTTTCTAAGAGACTAACAGGTGCAGTGAGGTAGTCTTTGCAATTTTGTGTTTGCTCTATTTCCTCTAATCGTGTCATTCAAATGTATTTTTTTCAGTAATCTACAATTTCTGAAAATCTATACTTAAGCAAGAATTTAGAGAGGAACTACTACTACTACAAAAGTGAATAGCTCTACAAAAGATAGGCATGAAGATAGGTTATATGTTGTCTTCATGAAATGTGAATAGTTTATTACAGTGCCTTTATATAAGGGCAGTAGTTTAGGGTTATACACACAAGTCACATCTCTTCCTAAATCTGAAGTGCTCAGCTTTTCAAAGTTGTCAGAATGTTTTTGTATTAAATGTTGATTATGAATTGTGATTGGGACAAAAAAAAGCAAAGCAAAAATTTAATTGCATTGTAATTCATGCAGTAAAAATAAACTTCTTAAAGTGATGAAAGGGGATGCTTCTCTCCTTTTTTGTTTCTTTGGAAACAGAATTAATTTTTATGCATAACTTTGTTATTTTTTGATATGTTTGAAGTGTAGACAGCTGATAAACTCTTGAGTAGTTTTATGTTCAATTCACTATGTCCAAACTGCTATTTAGATGATGAGGAAATGTCTTACAGTTCCAAGTTATCTATACTTCTTTGTGTGTTAATGGCTTTGACCTTGCAGGATTTTCTGTGGGGAAGTAAAAGAAACTTTTTTGTGAAACTGATGTGTTTAGTCTGCACTAGAAAACACTGGGATGAAGCAAAAGTCAAAACCAGTGGTGATCTATTTATTTAATTCTAGAAGCAAGCTCTTTCATTCTTCCCAAATTGCTGTCTTAATGCAGTTCAGTAAGAATGTGTCTTCCTATTTTGGTACTGCTGTACCATACATACAGCTCCTTTACACAGACTGTTTTGATCAAGTATACGTTTTTCCACAAAATAAAAGCTAATTGCAGTTTGTGATTTTAGGTGATTTTTGACATGAACGTTCCTTATAAAATAGTCCATTGTTTTTTTTGTGTCTGTGTCATCACAAAAGCATCCTTTGGCCTGTTTGTGGACACATTGACATTGCATACTTAAAAATGGCCCATTAAAAATAAATGTCAGTGGTTTGTTGATCAAATAATTGATTTGAATGTATAGTGTTGGTAGGATTCCTTCAGAAAATAACCCATTGACCTTCTCTACAACTTCCTTGTGATAAAATGACCAGAAGATGACTAGAACTTGTAGTCTGCAGAGATCAAAATGATACATTTTCAAAGAGAATCATGAATAATTCACTAAGAATTACAAGTTATGAAGACATAGTGAAAATTGTCTTACACTTTTATGAGAATATGGAGATGTTGGAGAAGAGTTGCTTGTGAAGTATTTACTCATCATGTCAATGTATGGAGGTAATAATATTTCAGTTGGGTATTTTGAGTCTTTTTGTCCAAAAAATCAAAGGATGAAATATTTCTATAAATTTCATTTTTAACTGGTGACACATGTTCTTGACGTTGCATTTCTCAGATGTCTTTCTCTTCTATCTCACTATTCCACTATTGCAATGTTTGCTTTCGCTACAGTCAAGAGAAGCGAGGATGTTTGTTTGAAATGTAGCTGATATTTATGGGTTCTCTGAGAAATATTTCTTGAAGATCAAATTTCTAAAAAAATATTTATATAACAATGGTCACATCTTAGTCAAAAGGATCTGCATTATGTGCATTTTCATTTCATTTGTGCTTGCTTTTTCTGGCTAAATGACAGTTTCATTTTTCTTTTTGCCCATTTAGTATTGTAGAACAAATACAGATACTGGTGAGTGAGCCAGATTCAATTCCATATCAGGCATCAGTAACGGAATTGTTAACCACTTTATGACACTAAGATTTTTGATTTTAGTGATGCATGAGCAAGAAGGAGGTCAGATGTCTCTGTAAATGTGCAGTCCTTACAGGAAATAAATACCACTGTGAACTGTGCGTGTGTGATTGCTGTTGGGGTAGCAAGGAATGTAGTCTGTTTTTAATGAAGTAATTTATGTAGTTAAGCTGTCTGTGTTGGAACACTGGCTCTTTTGTTTTATGGTAGTTTCTTAGGAATAGCACCGAGAACAGGGCCTTTGTAAGGGCTATATGTATAAATATTTAATAAGAAACAAGTTTCACACTGAAGAATCAAAATTGAAAGTAAGGCACAGGAAATTGAAAAGTCTTACTCATGATATGCCAGATAATCTAGGAATAGAGCACAGGTCTCAAGCTTAAGTCCTGTTTTCTAAATATTGGATTATATTACTTTGCTTGCAGCTGTTAGTTGAGAAGCAGGTATTACTTCACTGGCATTTATTTTTGATTTATATTAATACTGAATATATTCATTTACTTCACATAGCTATTAAGGCAGTGTGGGGAGTTTCAGGAATACAAGCCACAAGTACTAGGTGCTTAGCTTGCATTTTGTTAATATTGTTTATCTTTCACTTTCCTAGACTTCTTTTTGCCTTTCCTGCATAGATACCTTCCTTCATTTTTGCTTTACACCAGTAACAAACAAACAGAAATCCCCCAAACATCACCCCGTGAGACTTAATGTAATTAGTTTTTTCTTTTCACTCAGTTGAATGCATTAAGGTTTGGTTTTGGTTCAGAACGATGGACATTTCTCAGTCCATGGACAAATACTTGTATTCTGTCTTTTTATGCTATGCATGGACATTGTGATAGCAGTTGCTTCCTAGTGCAAAGTGTCAGAATGTATATTATTGTGTTTTAACAGGTAACTTTTATCATTTCTGCTTTGTGGTTTATGGATGAGTGAAGTTGGGAGTCTTAAATTAAAAAACAAACGAACAAACAAACTGATACTTTTGGATTTTATTTATAGGGAGAATTCCAAAGAAATCCTGGAGGAGCAAAGATTCTGAAGTTTAATGGTGATGTACAATATGTTTTAATTAGCTTAGAGTCCCTCAGGTTTTACTTCCTTTTATCATACTCTGCTCTAATGCTTTGATTTCACACATTTGAAAATCAACTATTTATATCCAGGTAGCTCAGAGGAAATTTTTGTCCCCAGCTTCAATTGGCTGTGCTAACTTTTCAGTAACATGCCAGTTCTCAAATGCCTGCTATTGTGATGAGAGCCCATTGTTACTTAATGATACTCAGATATGGCATGTATTCTGTCTGTGACAAAGAGGATGTGTTCTTTACTGAATGGAAATGTTTGAAATTTGACATGACTGATGATTTAGTTGTATCTTAAATCATGGAAAGTAATGAGAACTTAAGACTTCCGTGTTTTGTTTAAGAAAAATACATAAACAGACTTTGAGAAGTTACTGAATCTTGACACTGAGGTACTGTGTGGGTTTTAGAAAGGAAGTGGCTTATTTCAGGGAAAAATGTGTCACCAGCAATGAAAAGCTTTTTAAAATCCTTTGAGATACGTTTTTGAAATTCTCCTCATACATACTGTACACCTACACTGGAAAAAGTGACACTCCAGGCTTTTTGTGACTCTTCTTTTGTGGTCCTTTAACACTAGTTTGGTTTAATTTTTTTTGGACAAAGTGTAAGCTAATACAAAGTCAATCAATTTCATAGCTGACTGTATCATATGGGGAAGTTGGATGTTTTGCTTGGAAGCTGAGAGAGCTTAGACAAAACTAAAAACGATTGTGTCCTTTTTAGAACTTTGGGAATTCCAGAAGAACCAGAGGTCCTGGGGAAACAGTAGCTCCACTTGTTACAGTGGCCTTCTATCTCAGTCCCTTCAGGTCATGGTAAAGATCATCAGTTGTTTTTTCTCTGTGTCTTTAGAAGGTAAAATGAAGAATTTACTAAGTTCTCAGATGCTATTGCTGGAATGCCAGGAAGATAATGGTGGAGTAGTTTGATGGGCATGGGCTGGTTTGTGTTGGTGTTGTTTTTGGGTTTTTTGGTTTTGGTTTTTTTTTTTTTTTTTGTGTGTGTGTGTGTGGTTTTTTTGTTGTGTTTGTTTGTTTGGTTTGGTTTTGGTTTTTTTTTGTATTTTGTGTGTGTGTGTGTGTCTTGGGTTTGTTTGTTTTGGTTTTTTTTTAATTTTTTTAAATTTTTTTTTAATCCTGTTAAGTGTTAAGGTTGTATGATTGCTTCTGTAGTGCTGTTTTATAAAAATTTAAACGTTGTAAGTCCTACTGAAGTTTGCACTTGAGTACTGAAAGCAAAGCTGTTGACAAGGCTCATGTCTCTATTGTCAGAATCCATGGTAGAAATTCATACTTTAAATGCCAAAAGCTTGGAAACTACATAGAATTGTAGAATGGATTGAGTTGGAAGGGACCTTAAAGATCATCTAGTTCCAAACACCTCCCAGTAGACTGGGTTGCTCAGAACCTCATCCCACCTGGTCTCAAACACTTACAGGGATGAGGTGTCCACAACTTCTCTGGACATCCAGTTCCAGTGTCTCACCACCCTCATAGCCCAGAACTTCTTCCTAATGTCTGATCTAAATCTACCCTACTCTAGTTTAAAACCATTGCCCCATGTCCTGTCATCACATGCACTTATAAAAAGTCCTTCTCCAGCTTTTCTGTAGTCCCCCTTCAGGTACTGGAAGGCTGCTATAAAGTCTCCCCAGAGCCTGCTTTTCTCCAGGTTGAACAATCCTAGCTCCCTCAGCCTGTCCTTCTAGGAGAGGGGCTCCAGCCCTGTGATTTGGAAAATACCTGTCTGCAGAGGCTGTGATGCCCAACTGGCAGAGACATGGAAGAGCTTGGATCATTTTTTGTTTCGGTTCTTCTGCCATATTTTTACTGCATGAAAAAAACTAAGTCTAAATGGAAATCTTGTATCTAATAAATTCCAAAATATGAGTTGAAGTTGCTTTGGGTACTCCCTGTTTGAGTCCTTGTTACCACTTTTTGTGGTTTTAGATTCACATTTTCCTGTTTTTAATGTTTTCCTCTTCCCTATTGCTGACCCTCAGAAAAAGGAAAGTTTTGCTTGGCAGCTAGGCAAGTTGGTGAAGCTGTATATACACCAAGTGCTACACTTAAGGTGAAAGAGGAGGAATAGTGCCACTTGAGGATTTTAAGTGAACATTTTTTCAAGGCAAAAATGTGGTTTGAAATGTATGCTTCTGACACTATGTTTCTGGTAACGTGCAAACAAACTATTGTAAGGTTGTGGATGCTGTCTGCGCTTGCAGGTAAATATGAAGTGTCTAGCTACTCTTCACTGCATCAAGGAAGAGGGAAACATTAAGTAGTGAATTTGAGTCTGTGCAAGTTTCTCTCCAAAGTCATGACAGAGTGAAATACACTGCTCTAGACTCACAAATGAACCTTTCCTGGCATCCATCTGCATCTGATAAATCTTGCAAAGCTTATGTAAAACTACAGGTTGTGTTTTACTATGTTCAGTCTTTCTTCTAAATTTAGATACACAGCTTTTTGTAAATCAATTTGTGTCTCCGACTTTGAGAATAAAGAATAGAGCCTCCAGTGCTATGATCCACATCACATCTGTACATAGGTTGTTGTTTTACTAATACTGGCCTCATTCAGATTATGGTGATATTAATTCTCCATTTTTTCTAGGCTTAATTAAACAAGTTCATCTTTGATAACTCTGGAATTCAGATATGTTTGTTGGGCACCAGAGGAATTAATAGGAAAATGTGGAATAAAGAAATTTTCATAATCATAATATATATGAATAATATTAAGTGTAGATAAGTAATGCAGATAATGCAAAGCATGCTCCAATTAAAAAGGGAAAACTTAACCATGTAATTGAATACATTTCTTGCACTGAAGGTTAGGGCAGTTTATAAAAACTTTTTCTAAATTTTAATGGCAAACACTTTTTTTTTTTTTTTTTTTAAATGTATTTTATGCCTCTCAAATGGATGTTGCTGTGTGTGTCAAGTAGTTTACTTTCACTTGCTTACTTCAGCTTGGCCAGTATCTGCACTTCTTCTTGCAACTGATAAATACAATTAGAGCTTAATATTAGGATTTTGTATCTGTTAGCTACTGAAAGCCCTACTGTCAGCTTAATTGTCTAATTAATGTTAGATTTACTAAATCCCTTACAATATCCATTGTTACTGGTAGCATCTGTAAAGTGCTTCTTAAGGAATGATGTCTTTCTGCTGTATAGTCTGTTGTAGCTAAGTGTTGGTACAAACAGTGTGGTGGAGAGAGTGAAGGTCCAGGAAAACTCCCTTTGTGGCTTTTCATGTAGCTTAAGGTTTGTCTCTAAAATTTTAATAATATAGATGTGAACGTGTTTGGCTTTTTTTGTTGTTTTTTTGTTGTTTTTTTTTTTTTTTTTTCCTTCTAATAGGTTGTTTTTAATACTGGACTGCAGATAAATTAAGTATGCTTGATCAGCCTACTGCATTGATGCAGCTTGAGTTTATTTTGCAAGTTAGATTCAGAGATCTTTAGCAGTTTCACACCTAGGTTTCAAAGATTCTTTGTAAATGTGTTGTCACCAACACGTCGAAACAACGAAGAATGCTAAAGCTTTTCTTTCTCCATATTTTTTGTATTTTTGAATAGCCATTGCTTCTTCTGCATTTTTGCCCTTCCTCAAATGTACTCTTATGTATGAACAGGGCAAGATAGCAGCGTGGCAAACTAATTCTGTTTGTTTAGGAAATGAGCAGGGTGCCTTCAGTTAGAATTAAAGGAAGCAGCAAAAGCAGATGTTAAAGCCTGCTGATATTATGGAGGAGACAAACAGAAAATTTGACAAACTAGAAGAAAATTAAGTGGCACTAAAGTATCCTTTAGTAGTTTCAAACTGCTTTATCTAACAGCTTGCATCTCAAGTTATGCTTTGTGAATGTGTTCATCTCCCGTGGATATATTTAGACAGCTGCTGTTGAGTAGGCTTATGTGGGATCTATTCAACTTTCATCTGTAGGACCTAGGGCAAAACTGAGATTGTACTTCTCCAAGTGGCAGGAGTTGAGTGAGTTTAGGAGGTACATAGAGAAAAAAGTTCTTTATAGCACAGGAGTGTCTGGAAGGTGTACCAACAAGAGCTGCTAGCGGTGCTGTAGCTATCAGAAAAGCTGAGCTTTGAATCCCAGTAGTAATGTAGAATAAAATGTTGGTTCTCTAGAATAATTATGGCCAGTCAAGGTCTATTCTAGTAGAGAGTAGTCACATATGGAATAACACATCTTCATATGCTACATTATTATGGACTTAGTACCAAAAACTGGTAGATAAAAACGTGACCAGACTTCCAGTCTCATTTCCCTTTGTTCTGATGTTCCATCATGTGCAATATAGCATTCATGAGGAGTGAGACTCTGGATGATGATGGGAAGATGTTCTGATTTTAAATGGTATCTAATACAAAAAATAGGGAGAGCACACTGCTGAATTGAATAGCACATTGTAAAATGTGATCTTTAATCTTGAACTGGTAGATTGTGAGCATATTCAGGAATCATCTTGTTTGATGATGCACCTACAGCCTTTGGTTTCATGTTGTAAGAACACATTGAAAACAAGACTCAGCTAGAAAGGAGGAAATCTTAGTGTTTTCTCCTGGTGTTATCTCTTTAAAATTTATGCTGAATGTCTACAGAATACTTGAAACTGTCCCCTCTATGTAGAAATAATATATAAATCTTTCTTTTTAATTATCTTAAGCTGAATTGGATGTAAGAAGATGCATTAAAACTTTGGAGTAGCGTTTCTGAAATTTCTGTTGTGGAATTGTGATCCTGTTGTTATTTACTTATTTTTAAAAGCTACTCAGTATTTTGTAATTGAGGAATAACAGAAAATTGGTCTAATGACATAAAACACCACCCCTTAATCTGAAACCTTGGAATGGTTAAGGAGATGAATTGCTCAATATCAGTCTCTAATCTGGGGGGAAAAAGCCCCACAAAAACAACAACAAAAAGAAAACAGCACTTTGATAATTATTTTGCTTCCTTTTGTTAAGTGTATGTGTTTTCCTTCATTATTTTACATCTAGTCCTAGTAAAACAAGTACTATAAAAGGTGTATGTTCACTCAGCGAATTTCCTTTGAACAGATTGTGTGAAATGTTTTAGTTTACCTAATTTACATGTGCAAAAGCAAGCAATGCATTTTTAATGTCTTTTGTTTCCAACTTGTCCTTTCTCAACATTTACTTTTTTTCCTATACACTAAAAACATTAAAAATCTGAATGTATTTTAACATTTTGCTCATCAAAATAATTGTTCAGGTGGGTTTTAAATGTATGTATTAAACTTTTCTGTAAGCTTAAGCTTTGGATATTAAGAGACTGGTTGGAATAGCAAAAGAGGTAGCATTTCCAAGTTACAGTACCTGTGAGCTATGCTGTTTTGTAAAACCCTGTAAAATACCTTCTCATCTACTCTACCATCTTTTAATACAGCTCTTTTGTAATCTGGGGCTTATCAGCTGCTGTCTGGAAGTTCTTCTATAGTTTGGGTTCATCAGCTGTATCTTTTATATCATTCCATCAGCTGTATTATTGGTTCATATGAGCAGACATCTTGTTTTATTCTATATAAAGATTTTATTTACAGTAGTTAGCTACTTTTCTTAAGTAAAGGCATCCATGTGCACAGCTACAAATACTTGCTGTAAAAAAACTTCCCATTCTCTTTGGGGCACAGAGGTGAACACTGTTCTTCTAGACTGCCTTAAAAAGTAAGAGCACCTATTGCATGTAACACATTAGTTCTGTTTAGCAGCTTATTCTTGGTTTTTTGATGCTTTTTTCCATCTGGAGTAAAAGGCATTGCTTACTCACATAGTTGGAGGCCCTGCATAGAACAGGATTGTTTCTGCAAAGCAGGCAAGCTTGTAGAATGTCTGTCTTATGTTTTACTGGTTTCGTCTTCATTGGAGTCTGCCTTCCAGCATCATTATTTCCATTCTGGTGAATACTGACAGCTTTTTCCTTGTCAGTTTCCTCAGTTTATTAAAATCACTCATGGTCAAGAAACAAAAACATTGCTCTGTGACAAATGAGAAAAAGACAGTGTCTAATTTGTCTGGTCAAAATAATATCTTTTGATGTCTTTTTTTATGTTGGGATTTATAACAGCACAGCAGTTTTCACCATATTGCAGGATCTTTTCTTGTCAGCAACAACTTTTCTGGTTTTGTTCTTGCATCTACTTGTCATTCTAAATACAGAGCTGCTGTACTCTTTGGTATGTTGTTTTTTTTTATAAAAATATTTATGGTTCGTGTAGAAAAAGTTCTGTAATTTTATTCATCTTTGTACCTTTTTACTTTGATAGAAGTTGTCTCTTAATGGAAGTAGAACAATGTTCTGAAGCAGTGCTTGTTCAGTTCAAATCTCCACTATGGTTACTGACTGTAGAATTTCATTAGCATTTAAGAATTTGTACCAAGAATGTGAGATAGGTCTGCCTTAGCTTCTCTATATGAGCAAATACTGAACATATCACAGAGAGATGGTTGTATTTCAACTGAGGCTCATGCCTAAAGCCAATTAGTAGTCTATAGTGAAATATTTTTTAATTGGAAGACCATAGCATGCCAAAGTGAAAAAGCCTGCCCCCCTCCAACTTTCAAGAGTCTAAAAGTTTACTGTGTTGAAGGTGATACACATAACTACAGTTTCTCTTGGTTATAGTAAGGACTTGGAACCTAGCTTTACCAGATCCCAGGGAAGTGCCCTAACTCCAGGCTTAGGAAGACATCTCAGCCTCTAATGAGTAGGAGGTGGTGGGCATAGTGAGACTGGTCAAGAAGTCAGTTTTATTTTGTTGAAGAGCAAAAATCCTTGAAATACGAACAGTTCCTCATAATGTGCTTCTGTCTTTTCAGTCCTATTTCTGTTGTCAGTCCCATACCACCATTCCTACCATCTTTAGTTAAATTCTAATGCATATTGCCATTTCCTTTCATCTTCATCATACGTAAGGTTTTCAAAATTGGAGTCTTTGGCTGACTTTCTGTAAAATATGCAAGTAGAGTATGTTTATCTTCTCTCTTTTTAAGGAAAAAACCACAAACCAAAAGGGGACATCTCTTGGGATTTGCTATTTAATTACCCTTAATTAATTTGCTGTTTAATTTTTGCAGGCAGAAATCAGTGTCAGTCAGTCTCTTTTATGAACAATTTCATTTTTTGTTATTAAATGCATCTGTGTTTCATGTTACAGGAAGGGGGGCGTGTGTGTGTACACATAGTACTTTCAGTAATTGTTATACTGCAGGACCTTGATATTTATTTTTTTATTTTTATATTTTCCTTTAAACTGTATTCAGTTTGTTGGTACAGTTTTGATTCTTTCAAATCATGTCTTGCATAAGTCTCTAAACTGCTTTTTCCAGTAGCTCACAAATTCTTGATGTAGGATTAGGTTATTCTTTTGGTTCTCTGAAGCCACAATTCTTCCACTCTGAAATGTGCCTTATGCTGTGACATTGCAATCTGCACTGCATCAAGTAAATACATTTTTCTTATACAGGGCTAATTGCAGAGAATTAAGAAAGTGAATGCATGGACAAGTAAAAACCTGCAAATTTGTTTGACTTTTAAGGAAAAAAAAATCACTCATGGTCAAGAAACAAACATTGCTCTGTGAAAATGTTACTGTCTTCTTTTAAGAAAAAAATTGATTCCTTTTCCCAGAGATATGTCAACTCTCTGTCCCAGTCAGGGTCTAGCGTTGTAATATCACCAGCAGAGTGGTAAAGTTGAGAAGTAAGAGAACCTGAAATAAAGTTTTAGCTAATGTTACCTTGAAGTTGTCAGTACACTAAAAGTTTGCAAAATCAAATTTTCCAGAACTTACAAATGCCAAAAGTACTTGCAGCTTCAACATGCTTCATTGTGCAGGACTAATAAATAATTTGTTTTCCTTCTGCAACTTGAAAAAGCCACTTCAATAAGCTTCTGAAGAAAATCTGCAGAATGGTTGTGGGAGTTCAACAGATATAAGATGATATTACTTTTTGTATTATACTATCAGTTTTCTAGTATGCTTTTCTTGTTCACTATCCTTGAACTTCTGTTTCATAATGAAGTAATTTTGTTGCATAAATAGAAGTTGTGGATCAGGAAAGCTTACTTTTCTAAAATGCCTTGCACTTCTTCAGTACAGTCAACAGGCATGTACTTGTGTAGATAACATCAGTGTGTAAAAGGCACGTTGTCTCTCAATTACCTGGATGCTGTGCAGGCAAATAGCACCATCCTCTGGCATTATAAAATTAGTTAAGAATTAAACCTGAAATTTGCTGTCTGTTATTTTTGGAAATCCAATATAATTGTGATAGAATGTACATATTGTACTTTCAGTTTTACATACTCATTTTGGGCCAAGGTTTTAACAGAAATTCTGGTAATTTGCATGGACTCTGTGTATTCTGCTCAGTTAAGTGACTGGCTAAAGGGGCTATCTTTTTAGGGATATCCTGCCCATAGTGCTGACTCTGCTCTTTACATGACCATTTATGGTAGGAAGTTGCACTTCAGCAATATCAGACCAAGCTTTTTCTAAATCTCAGTGAAAGACAACTCACAGTCATTTAAGAAAAATTCGTTGAATTAGAAAACACCACCAACGACTTATGGTTGTGTATGTGTGGGAGAGTAAAGGTGCTGTTACAGAACAACTGCAAATGTCTAACAAATTAATTTTACAACAGATCGTAGCTTCAGTTACGGATTGAGAAGGGGCATTGTTGGCATTGCTAGAGTGCAGAGCAATACACCTCCTGCAAATAAGGTTTCAGTAGTTACAGGATGAGTTGTACTGAGTTACGATTACGTGAAGGACTGTATTTTAGTCCAATTAACTATAAGCAGTAGGCATGAGAAATACCGCAGGACGTGCTTGTCAAAAACTTGACGGATGAGAAAGTCACTGGCTTTATTCTTGCAAATTCCTATTGGACCTCTATATGTTTACGTATCAGGTACATCAAAAGGAGACAACTGATGTTTGCGTAATTTCTGGAAGAAAAGAGACACCCTCCCAGTCTGCCTTTCTGTAGGGCAGATCTGTGTTCTTTTCCACGGGAGGTGTTGCCTTAGTGAAACTGGAAATCTGCAGAGTTTTACTCCAGTGACAGTGCCTTTATTTCCCCTAATACATTGACTGTGAATGTAAACCAGACCAATTGTCCACGTTTCTGGAAACACCATGCCAGCGGTCTACATATAGAGCTGAACTATGTTTTTCTTTGTTGACATGTGTTGCTTAGACAGAACTTCTTAGATGCTGATTAAAATATTGTATTAAGCATCCAGATACTGAGACAAATGAAACTTGAGGCAGGTTTATTTTGCTTAAATGGTGAATGCTCACAGTTGTGATACAGGTCAGTAAAACATAAAAGCATATTATATAATTCTCTGAGGCATTAGGTTTCTGTGGGACATAAAGTATTCTAAATTAAATGAACTCCATTCAATGGAATGATGGCAAAAAAGAGCCACAGAGAAAAAATAGTTTTTAATAGGTAACAATTCTGTGCTGTTTGAATTTTTGAAAATATGTAATTTGATTAAATCCTGATGGCCAGAAAAATTCCATGGGAAGGTGTTTGTTTCATGTAAGAAGAGAATGCAGCAGTAGGTGACTTCTGTATTCTGTATCGTTTGGCTTCAGCTGAGGACGAAATGTCAATGGCAAGAGAAATGGCGAGATTCCAGAAATTTTGGCTAAGTTTCAGGCAGGAAAGAAAATGTGTTATGGCCTTTTTCTAACATATTCCCCCCATCCACATCAGCCTGATTTAATGTCACTGTCTGTGTTCTTCTCATCCTTTAATTTATTTAGTCATGTTCAGATTGTTTTAATTCCTGCTTGTGCCCTAAACACATTTCCTCATGTCAGTCCAAGTTCTTCATTGCCATTCTATTTTTTCCACTTTTATCATCCCAAACACCTTATTGAGCCATTCCCATTTTCTTACCTATTCTCCAGTCATTGGCCATGATTATTTTCCACATTCACTTTTTTCCACCCATAGTTTGTGTTCATTTTCCATTCAGATTCTCTTCTTCTTTTGTTCATATTTAGCTCTGCGTATAACTTGTCACTGAATATGTGGCCTCTTATTTTCTCCCTCTCCTTGCATGCAATTATTCCATGGTTGTTCACTTTTATTATAATGTGGTTTGGTGTTTTTGTTGTTGTTGGGTTTTTTTGGTTTTTTTTTTTTTGTGATCGCTATTGCTCTCATTTCATCTTCTTTGCTTTATTGACTTTCATTCCTATAGTCCTTGTCTGTCCTTGATAATCTGCTTGTCTTGCTGCTTACCCCTGCTCACTATACTGTTGGTCTTTTCTCTTGCCCCAAAGTTTTGTTTACTTTATATGATTAACGTAGGCAGATTCATGCCTCCAGTTGATCGATGGTAGGAAACTGCAGGAGAGGTAGGATTTGCTTTCAGGTGACACAACCAAGTCCAGCCTGGTCAAAATAGCCACAGTAGCTACATAGTAAATGTTGATGAAGTATTTTGGGGATTTAGTTGTTAATACTTAAGCCATAAGAGCATGTGCAAACTTTTCTAAGGCTGAGTGGATTTTCACAAGGTGAAAAGATCACTTTAAGGATTTTATTTATGCAAATAATACTTTCTTCAGGTGCCATTTTTGAAAAGAAACTCTTCTGATCATTTCTTTTCCAGTTTCCCTATTGTCCCAGTCCGGACGTGGGGGGGAAAGTCTGCCCTGGGCAGGTACCTCACATAAATAAATTAATTTTTGGACTGAAGAATTAAAATTCTTGAAGGTTGCAAGCCTTGAAAGTAAAGTCTGAGCAATGAGGAGTACTAGCTAACTGTCAGAGGTAAGGCTGCCAGCCCTTCTGACTATGCCTACTGCACATCCAGTTGCAGCTGCATGTAGTGAAGCAAACTGTTTCTGAAACGTTAAGTCTTGGGGGTAGCAAGTTCTGCTGTTTGTGTGTTGTGGGCAACAGAGAACTGGCCCATGTTGGACATGCTCAGGAATATCAATCAAAAGCGTGCTGTATCCCTCGTCCATCCTACTATATCAAACCATAAAGAAGAAAAAAATGTAGTCAGGTGCAAATAGACATTTTTATTTTCATCATTTTTCAGTGAAAATGTCTACTCCCAGTTTCATGAAAAAAAAAAAAAATCATATTCACCATCTGAAACTTTGCAGAGAAGGTAAGAAGGTAATAGTTGTAACAATAAGATGAAGTTACCTGGAAAACCCCTGACTGTGGTTTCTATTAGGAAATAACCTTTCTTTTTAAAAGAAAAAGTTCAGTGTTCTTGTTTGGAGAATTGTTTTCAGTAGTATCTTTAGAATGGCTGTGTCTCAGTACTGGGGGATGACTTAGCAAGTTACCTTTTGTATTATTTTGGACTACTGCATTATTTTAATGAGTGCTGTGGATGTTCAGTAGAATCCACTTGTTCATTGTGATTCATAGTAGTGAAATGTCACACGCTTCCCTAAAAATGGATGTAAGAGAGGATTTCTGTAT
Organism: Megaceryle torquata; assembly: GCA_024611175.1. Classification (NCBI taxonomy): domain Eukaryota; kingdom Metazoa; phylum Chordata; class Aves; order Coraciiformes; family Cerylidae; genus Megaceryle; species Megaceryle torquata. Next base: position 58,275 of record JANIJG010003746.1, read on the forward strand.
GTTGAACTTCCTTCTCACACATGCAGCAGACTTTGACACTGCTCTGTTGCATCCAAATAAATTTAAATGATGGTCTATAGGGATGAGTACATGTTAAATATAAAGGCAGAATGTTTTAAAGGTTAGCAAACTGTCTAAATTTTGGAAATCTAGATTGTTCTAAGTTCAGGAGTCATGTTATGTGCTAGTAGGATGTGGTTGAAGGTCCTGGACTTCTGGTATTATTCCCAGCACTGTGATGTGTTGATAATAGTACCACTGCTTTGGCTAAGTGTTGCCATGTCCTACAGCATTTTGTAGAATTTATGAGTGTCAAATAACTAAATTAATTTTTTTTTTAAATAATTTTTTCAGTAATGTATCTCTTCAATTTGTCAAATTTTTAGATTTCCTTAGGTTATTGTTGTTCCTATGTGCCATGAAATTTGAAGTGAGAAAAACACAATTTTACTGTTTTTAAGGCAAATTAAAGGTTTTAATTAAAGCCTAGAAGCTCGCAAGGTGCATGGCATAAATAGAAGGATATAAACAATTTGATATTTGCCAGCTGGGATAGGTTACAGTAAAAATTTTCAGATAGTTGATTCCAGTGATGGATGTATAAGATATTAATACAAACCCACATACATGTGGGTGAACAGGCGATACATGCTTCTGAGCTTGAAATTGTATGTAATATGTCTGGCATCTCTGCACCTGGTTGTCTTGTGTAGTTCATATTTGGAATATTTTCACAATATCAGGGCATTAAAGTTAGTTTTATCTCATAGGACAATGTACAGGAAGGGAAGGAGTATCTTGACAGAGGTCTTAGTTATTAAATCTGTTTTTCAGACAGAACTGTGTCTTTCTGTGCTTGTTTTTATTAATACACTCAATAGTTGCCCTGCCAGTAATGAATGCAAAAGAGATTTATTTTTTTAATGGGAGAGTCGCAAGACATACTTGAAACAAGCTCATGACATGGTGCACAAACTCAGTACAAAACTAGTTCTCCATCTTTTTTTGTTTTATGCAGTTGGTGGCTGTTGCTCTAATACTGGTAGGCAAAGGTGTAAATGGCTTGCTTGTGGTTATATAGAAAATCTGTGGGAGAGTAAGGGATGCAAAGCATATCTTCTAGATCAGAAGGCATGGTGTTACATGTGTATTTTTCCATGACAGTGTGGGTTTAGACAGCTCTAGCAGGACCTGCTTAGGTAAATTAATGTCTTCTATTAAGTGTCAGTAGTATCTACAGGCTCCTCAGCCCCATTCAGAACCGAAATACTATGCAGCCTTCTTTAAGTGCTCGTACCACTTTTGAAAATAGAAGACTCAATATAAACCAAGTAGAAATTTCAAAAGCATGTAAATGACTTAAAGCTTTAAAGAAAAAGAAACTGCAATCTGGCCACAGTTAATTAGTACCCTTGAAGGTCTTTTTCATTGCCCGTGCTGATACCCCACTAGTAGTTGTTTTGTGTAGGGGTGTGGATTTATTTAAAGGGCATTGCCATCTGGAAAAACACAGACTCAAGGCAAGCCTAATATGTTGACATTATGGAGTGTCTCCTTCAGTAAAATCTCTTGCTCTGCAGTTTGAGACTATTGGCCAATTGGTGCATTTGCTTGCGTGGGATCCACCATTATTTTTACTTTTTGCAATGCTAGAGTAGAGAAGTGTAGCGAGGAGATCTTGGGGCTTCTTTTAGGAGTTTATGAAAGATGTATCTGTCTTTGTTTTTGTTGGTTTGTTTTTTTTTTTTTGTTTTTTTTTTTTGTTTTTTTTAATGTGTACTCTTGATTGCCATTGGATTACTTAGGTATGTGTTTAAGAATGTCTAAATGGCAGTAGGCATGAAGAACTTTATGAAGCCTTTCTATATCCTTTCCATCCTTTCCCTTCAGATGTTAATATTCCTCACAGCTGCTCTTGTCCTAATCAGATTGGGATTACTACTCCCACACTTCTTCCAGGTTGTAGTGCACTTCAGTTGCTGCAGGATACTCTGCTTGCTGATTAAAAAGTGTTTGAAGAATAGTATCAGCTTTGTGCATTGACTTCCTTTTAGTTCCAAGGTGCAGGTTAAGGATTTGCGTACGATCTGTTAAGTGCTGTATAGCTTTTGCTTTGCCTGCTAAAGCAGATAAGAATTTATCGTGAGGTTTTCTCCAGTACCCTATAGATTAGATAGTAAATTATGCTCCTTTCCCAGCCTTTTGTCCTTTGTAATGAAGCCCATAATCACTGATCTTTAATGGTGCCTGCAGTGCACAAAAGACAGACTTGGTCCTTATCTCAAATGTGCTGCTTGATTTTGTTGTACTCGGTTATAAAAACATTGAAGTCAGAAAATTATATTTGACACTTCTATCAGTAGTGTTCCTAATAATTCTTGTGTTACCTTTGCATCTGTCTGACTGCCACCATTCCAGGTTTATCTTCTGTGGGTTGTTTTGTCTTTATATGATCCTGGTGGTCTTTGTTCCACCTATGCTGAAGCACTAATGATTTACAAAAATAACAAACTAAATAAAACCCAAAACAAACAAAAAAACAAAGACACACACAAAAGAACCAAACCCAAAAAACCAACGCACCCAATCTGTCAGTGCTGTTGATGGACAATTACTTTACTTGCTCTTGCTCTTAGTACTTTTACTTTTGTATCTTCTTTCAACTTTCAGTGGAAAATTTTTAATTGTAATCTGTAGTTGTAAATGTGTTTTTGGTGTCAAATACTTTGTTGAATGTCTTTTGTCTCCTTGTACATTTGACTTTGGATCAGCTTCAAACTTCTCAACAGTATTTGTACAGAGTGAAGCTTAATTTCTAAACTGATGGTGTCTTTTGTAAAACTTTTGACTTTTGATTATGGAACATATGTAGCAAATACTGCTTATTGATTGCAAGTTATTTTCAAGATAGATGATATGAATTATTATCTTGGTTTCTTTCAACTAATCTAATTTAAATTTCATTAGGTTGTTTGGTTTGTTTTTTGTTTTTTTTTTTTTTTTTGAATTATTAGTTCCTAGCAACCAAACTTCAAAACTGGTATTTTCTGAGAATTAACTGTAATTCACCTTTCAAATGACATGTGAAGCATTTATGTTTAACTGTCAGTTGAAAGTGATGGCTGCTTGAAAACTCTTAGAATTGAAGTGGAAAAAAACCCCATGCTAAGTTGTCAATAAAAGTAATGTAATTTTTACTGTAACTCATGATAAACTCCTTATTAAAAATATACTGTAGGTAATCTATGTAGGAGCTTGAAGATGAAGCAAAATTTTTGTGCTTAATTAGTAGCCCTTTTCCAGTGATCTGAGAATTTTATATTCTTAATCATTACTGCTTTTTTGTTAGTTACATAATTTGTGATTATTGTAAACCATGATTTGTTTTATTGCCTTTATTTGTCTTATGGTTTTTCCTTATTTACAGTGTACTTGGTATGCAACTATTAATAATATGCATACAGGCTACTTCTTCCAGAGATCTCCAGGTGGCATATAAATAAAATGAGTATCAGCAGATAAGACAAATGAGAGAGATCAAATGAGACCAAATCATTAGTTCAATAAGAATGTCTCAATCTATAGTGTGATTGTTTAGAAAAAGTTGCACAACAGTTTTTTGGTATGGCGTCTCTTACAGACTTGAGTGTGGTATATGCCTGAAATCTTCAGCAGCCTTGACCACTAATTTATGTATAATCTGCAAAGCAATAGGATTCTGTGGTTATAAAGGTGTAGCCATCATATCTTAGAAAACAATAAAGATTTAAACTACATGAGTAGGACCAAATGACTCCCACAGGTCATCTTACGGTAGTAATCTAAGATACTTAAAAGATTAACTTGTTACTCAAAGTAAGTATTCCCTTGACTCTCACTATCCAAATTGTTCTATTACTGGAAGACCAGCAGCGTTTTTCTCATTTTCAGATACATCTGTAGGTGAAGATTTTTTTAAAACTTGCATTTTAATTTTGAATTCAGGTTATTGTTTTGCTTTCATGTGTGTATGACATCCTTCAGAACACATAGTATGGCCACTTTCACAATGCAGAGCTTGGAAGTCTTCCTTGCAGGGAGAAGGGATCCTAACATACTAAAGAGGGAATTGTGCCAAAGAGCTAGTTTACTTGTTTTATTTAAATTTGCCCTCTCCAGAGTAAATAATTTTACCTTTTTAACAGCTTGGTAAGAAACTAATAGCACTGTGGTGCTATTAGTTGTGAAGCTGTAGTTTCACAAAATTAAAAATGAACCTTACTCTAATTGTGTTTTCATTTAAGTTATGGTAAAAATTGATACCTTTGAAGTAATTAAGTTACTTAACTCTGGTAATTATTTCTTTACATTAGCTAGCTTTTGGGTATTGCTTGGCTGCTTTGGTGCAATTCAGTATGTGACAACTGTTTCCAGGTTTGAGGGAAGGCCCAGTAGGCCGCACATACCTTGTGCTGCTGCTAACAGCACCTGAGGTAGACATGTATTTTTACCTTACAGTAGCTTTGAGGATCAACAACATTTAAGGCAAAAGAAAAACTCTTAAGTAAGAAATAACCTAATCAGCTACCGAGCAGCTTCAAAGTGTTTCTTCATCCTCACATTGCATGAAAATTTTCTGGCATCCTGCAGATCTGCTGCAAGTAAAGCTCTTGAATGGTGTAGGTGTCATGTGAATGCTTGGAGATACAGATGAGATTTTCACAGTAAATATTACTGTTTGTAGATTATTTTGAATAAATATGTAATATATGCAAGTAAGACACTAAAGTGTGAGAATTCATCATCAGAGACTTGGGTTGAAGAGAAGTAATGTAACTTGTTAAACTTTATATTTAACACCTGTTAGCCACAACCTTAAGTTCAAACTTACTTTTTGTCTATTACTAGGAAAAACAAGGGATTCCCAGTCAGCCAGAATGGAATCTGAAATTGTGCCAAAAATTACCAAAATGACAGTGTCTGGAAAGAAACAATCTATGGGATTTGAAGTTCCATGGTAAGCCAAGCCCTCATACATCAAGGTACATCAGCAGCTCTTTCAGACTGATGCACCTGTAGCAAGTTTTCTTCTTCTTTTTTTTTCTATTTTTTGCAGCAGTTTTAGTGTCACTCTCCAGAACTAACCATCTCAGCTTCTTGTTTGACTCAGAATTACTTTCAGAAGATGGTACCTCACGTTTTGAGTTTAACAAATCCTTTCACTATGAATAGTGCAGAGAGATATCAGCTAGTCAGATTATTTAAACATCCGCTTCATAGAATACTGAACTTTCTTGGGGTTCGTTTATTTTAAATTTAGTTCTCTAAGTGGAATTATGAAATCAATAGATCTTAACTGTAATTGCTTGTTCTTCAAGGGAAGTAATACATTTAAGAATAATTTATGGGGAAAATAATCATTTATGGCTAAACTTTGCCTTCCTCTGTAGCTTTTATTAACAGGTGTCCAGGCTACAACTGTTGTAAAGATCAGTCCTCCTTGGGCTTTAGCTAAATTAGAGTGGTTGATGAGTAGTTCTAAATTTACTCTGACTTGGAACTCTTGAGGGGATTTCTCACAAGAGCATGAAAAGAGACATCTGGATCGGAGTCTACCTCCAACAGCAGGCTGCACTGAATACCTAAAGAAACAAAATAAGGATAGGGCGTGCATGTTGGGTATACAGTCCATGAGATGTCATTACATGGATTGTTCTTACTGGTTCTGCTTATTCTGTTTTTGAACCCAGTCCTATAATAGCCATGTAATCTGTGGCAAGAAATTCTTGGTTCATCTGCAGGAAAAAAATTGGCAAATGTAAGCAGTGTCAACATCCTCACTCTAAGTTGCAGTCTGTAGTTCTGACCTGGAAAGCATTTTTGAGAGTAAGAGGGCAGCATGGTCTGTATTTTCAGTAGCTTGTGCATGTTTGATAACCGAGTGGAAAGCAAGCAGTTGCATTTACTTGGTCTCTTTAGGTGTGAATTTACTACAAGGTGTGAAGTTAATCTCGTTATTCTCTTTATACTTATTTATAAATACCATTGCTGAGACATCACATTCATTCGGCAACTTAGATGGAATAAGCTCCAAATTTTTATTGGTTTCTTTTTCCCTTTAGAAATCCTCTTTCTGTGGTGTTTGAGATTTGCAATATATTAAAGGGAATTTTTATTGCCTCCCCTCACCTTTGTTTTACTAATCAGTGTCTCTGGGTATGACAACTGGACTTGATAACAATTCCTATCAATGTCATGGCACCTTCATCTCTGGTATTTCTTCTACACTTCTTATAAGTTGGAGTTTTTCATGGGAACTTTTGTAGATTAAATTTATATGGATAGAAGTTTATAAAGGGCAAGTGAAAAAGTCCTGGATAGTAAAATGTTTGTTTTGTGGTTTTGTTTGTGGGTGGTGTTTTTTTTTGGTTTTTTTTTTTTTTTTTTTTTTTTTTTTTTTTTTTTTTTTTTTTTTATAAAAATAAAAAAACTAGTTTTTTTTTTTTTGCGTTTTTTTTTTGTACTTCCAACCTTTCTTT
>JANIJG010003748.1:0-49858 GCA_024611175.1 Megaceryle torquata
GGGGGAAGGGGGGGAGGGAGGCGGGGACACGCATGATGACACAGGATTCTGCCCCCCCAGGCTGTGCTGTTTCCCATGTGTTTCCATGAACCATCCCATAATCCAGAGATCCCAGACCCTGTGTGTCCCTGGACGATGTTCAACCCTGGAGGTCTGTGCTTTGGGGCTGCAGAGGGTGAGAGAAGTAGGGGGGGTGGAGCAAGCTCCGCCCTGGAGAGACAGAGCCTGTAGGTGTTTGTTTGAGAAACCTTGTTTTTAAGTCAAGTTCCTGGTCTGGGCAGTCCCAGACCCAGACATGGGTGGGGGGGTGACAATGTACCAGTGGTGGGGGCTGCATCCAGCCACTGTCCCCAGGGTGGCCCCAGCATTGGGCTCAAATTCCAGGCATCCCAGATCCTCAGTGGCCCCAACAATGTTTGACCCTGGGGGTCTGTCCTTGGGAGCTGTGGAGGGTGAGAGACAGGGGGCGAGGGTTTGAACAAGCCCCTCACAAAAAAGGCAGAGCCCATAGGTGTTTGGAAAACCTTGTTTTTAACTCGGGCTCCTGGTTTGGGGAGTCCCAGCCAAGGACAAACGGGGTGACAATGTACTTGGGGCCATGGTGGGGGCTGCATCTGGCTATCATCCCTAGGGCTGCCTCAGTGTGACTCAGTTTCCCCCATCCCCAGCACAAACCCTCTGCTTGGGGTTGGGATGGGTGACCGGTGGTGGCTTTGGGTGACCCAACACAAGACCACGACCACCATAGCAGGGCCACCGCTTGGTGCCAGAGCCAATGGTGATCCTGGGTGCCAGCATCTCTCCCCATTCCCCCCAACCCTCTGATGCCTTTCTCCCTCTGTCTCCCTCTTTCCGTGCCTGACTGCAGCAGATGCGCCAGCTCTGCAGGAAAAGGGAATTAAGTTGGGCTGGAGGAATTTTAAAGATTGCTGCAGGCCTGAGGGTCTTAGATCCCCCCGCGGAGATGGGCAGTCATGCAGAATTAATCCTATCGGCAGCCTGGCTCGGCTTCAGCCGGTGCAGAGCTCCAGGAGAGCGCGAGGGAGCGCGGGGGGCGATGCTGGGGGCGGCTGAACGAACCCCGGCGCCTCTCAGCGTCGATGGGAAATTAATAATGAAAAATTAAAAGCCCCTACTCAGCCTTTCCAACCCACCCCCCCCACACAAACCTCCTGCCAACCACCATCACCCTCCCCGAACCTGGAGGTGGGACTGGTAAGGGGAGGAGGAGGCGGGAGGATTCTGCAAAGCTTAAGGAAAACCTGTTTGCTGTAGCAAGCGGAGCTTGGTGGTGTGAGAAAACGCCGGGGTCGCATCCTGCTCCTGCTGAACGGTGCTGTGGAACAACCAGGGCTCTGCCCTGTGCCGTGGGAGAGGGGCTGGCTGAGTCTCGGGTGGGGGCACCCCAAAACCATCTGCCAACCCATCTGCCAAAGGGCTCGTGCGGTGGCAGGAGGCGGCTTGGGGTGCTCCGGGGGACTTGGGGATGCACCCGATGTCCCCACGGGCTGCACCGGCCACATCCACAGGGACGCCAGGGTGGCATCTGGGAGCCCCGTGGCTCTGCCAGCCCCACGGGCAGCCTCGTCCGTGTTGTCCCTCCCGGCCGAGGGGGCTGCGATGCCAGCAGGCTCGGTGGCTGCGTGACGGGCAGGGTGGCCCGCGAGGGTTCTGCAGCTGCCACCAAGCCCCCTGCTCCCCCGCTTTATAAATAATGCAGTGCTGAGGCGTGTTTGGCAGCACTACGCGCACCCGGCAGCCCCGGCGCGGCGGTGGGTGCTTTGGGGGCGAGCGGCGGGTGCTGTCACCCTGTCTGGGTGACATCAAGCCACGCCATCCTGGTGGGGAGGAGGCGAATCCCTGTGGGGAGGAGGCGAATCCTGGTGTCGCCGCAGCCCCTGTGGTTCCCCACCCTGTCCCCCACATGGCTGGGATGGGGGGTGGTGGCGGGTGCCCGCGGTGACCCCACGTGCGGGGACGTCCCCGCGCCTCGTGGCGGTGGCGCCGATGGCGGCGCGCAGCTTGCACGGTTGCCATGGTGATGTGCTGGCGCTAACGAACCCGAGTAAACATTAAGGAAGGAGAGCCCCACGTGGGGTGGGTGGGTGGGTGGGTGAGAGGGTCGGGGGCCACGGCACTAGGGCTTGGGGATCCAGGTGTCCTGCGGGACTGGGTGCTGGGGTTGGTGTGCTGGGATTGTCCGTGTGGTTTAGGGGGCATTTGGATGCTTGGGTCCCCTCTAGGTGCTGCATGAGGCTGTGCTTTAATGGTCAGACTGGGACCTCTGGGTGCTGGGTGAAGTGTCTGGGGACTCCTTGGGTCCCTTTACCAGCTTGGGGGCACCCATGGTGGGAAGGTCTCGACCTCCAGGACCCAGGAGTCCTGTCCTACCTCCACATGCAGCACACAGCACCACTACCCAGCACTGGCCACCATCACCCCCTCCGTGCGGTACCCATGGGTGCATGTGTGGAGAAGGGGGGTGCCACCACATCCAGGTGCCTTCTGAGGCTGGCAGGGGACTCAGAGTGTTCCTGGCAGCAGCTGCCACAGGGCCCTCCACTGTCACTATCTGCAGTCATCACCATGACTCAAGTCCCCGCGTCCCTCCCTTTCCTGTGGTTGCACCGGCACGGTTACCACGCATTGGGTGGGGGTCAGGGTGGGGGTCAGTCCTCCGCACCAGCGGCCCCACCGTGCCCAAGGTCCCCTCCAGCATTTAATGGCACTGCAGCTCATTAATCGGAGGTGCAGGTGCCCCGGGTACCTTCCTCTTCCCGGAGGGCTCTTAATGAGCGGCTGCTAACGAGCGCCTGCGCTCCCCACTCATCTCCCCAGCCCCGGGAAGAGGCTGATTGGCACCCAGGAGCGATGCGCAGGCTCTTTTTGGGGGCTTTTAGGGGTCGAGTGACCCCACGCCTGCTACCCCTTTGGCGTGGCTTTTGCAGTGTGCCTGAGGGTCTCGTGTCACCGTGTCAGAGCTGGATGGACACCACCAGCTCGATGGCCCTTGCAGCCTTCATGGCCCTGTTGTCTTTATCAGCCCGAGACCAGGGGCTGGCAGCTCCTGCCTGCAGCTGGCCTGATCGTGCAGCAGAGCATCGTACCTGGGGAGAGGGCTGAGGGCTGTCACCGTCCTTCCAGGCGTGCGCGGACGTGGTGGCAACGCCACATCTCTCCCTGGCGCAGGGCTGCTGAGGGATGTGCGTCATGGGCACCTGGTGCCCTGTGCCTCAGTTTCCCCTCCTGGGGACACAGGGCCCAAGCTGGGGGCGGGTGCCAGGGCGGGCATGTGGGTGGGTTGAGGCTTGTGTTGGTCCCTCCAGCTCTGTTTTTGTCCCCACAGTCACACTGTACAAAGCCACCGGCCCCCTGGGAAGCCCTTCTTGGGTCTGTCTGCACAGGGGGCTCTGAGGGGGGGTCAGCTGAGGTTCTATGGCTCCTGTGCACCCCCAAAATAACCCCCAGTGGCAGATGCAGTGCAGGTCTGTGGGTACCCCAGAGGAGGTGGGCTGGGGGATGCCTGGCTGGGGTGTGGGGGGGGGTCCTTTAGGCTGATCCCCCCCCTTGGAGGGCTGCAGGGGGGGGGAACCGCCCATCCCTCACAGAGCCACTGACCCAATCCGGGGCCGGGTCCCCCAGCTCCCCACCGAAGGGAGCCCTAATCCTCCGTGACACGGTGCCCGGCTCCGCGGTGGCTAATTGCAGTGTCCCCAGCTGAGGATTACGCTTTAAAGCGGGGAAGGAGCAGCGGGAGCAGATGAGCTCCCGAGCAACAAAGCTCCTGTTTCCCTGCAAAGCGACTTTTATTAGGGGTATAATTAAAAACTGACAGGAGGGAAAAATCACAGGGATGGTCAGGGCAAGGGCTGGGGCGAGGGCTGGAGCCACCTGAAGGTCCCTGTGGCCCCCCGAGCATCAGACCCACCAGCCCCCCGGCTCTGACCGCAGTGTTTCTGGCAGGGCAGGAGGCAGTGAGGTGCTGGGCTGGAGGAGGAAATCCAAACTCAGCCCCTATGAAAGGGGCTTTGTGTGCCCGGGAAGGAGCAGCTCTCCTCCTCCTCCTTCTCCTCCTCCTCCCCCCCCCCGCCTAGGAGCTGTTTTCTCGCCTGGGGGTGGCCTCGATGTGGATACCAGAGGGAAACTGAGGCACAGAGCAGCGTGGCAGCCCTGTGGCCTCCTTGCCCTGTTCAGGCTCCCCCAAGGGCATTTCTCCACCTGTAGCATTGGCTGGGACCATGTGCTGCAGGTGAGCTGGTCCCCGGGGACATGCTGGGCTCCCCCATGGGTGCCCCAACTGGTTTTGTCCCTGGCAGGGTCTCTGGGGTGGGTCATCGCTGCTGGGGCTGACTGGGGCTCTGGCAATGGGGAAAGAGCTATGGGGACAGAGGGACATTTTCCCCTGTCCTCTTCATGCCTCAGTTTCCCTTTCCCCAGCTTCTGAGTGCCACCGTACAGCACAGCGGGACCCCAGATCGCCCTGGGTGGGGTGGGGGGTTCAACCCACACTGGTGACCCCAGCTGCCCCTGCAGACATGACAGAGGTCCCCTGGGAAAGGGACACATTGCAGCACCCAGCCTTGTGCTCATCCCTGGGCAGAATCTCACGGGAATGACCCTTCTGTGACAGTCAGGTCCTGTTGGAGGGTGGGTGCAGGCAGGGTCCCGTCCCCCCCTCCTCAGCTGGGTGCTGGCCGAGCGGCTGCCTTGCCCTGGCCTGGCCTCGGCCCCGCCGGGCGGTGGGGGGCTTGTTCTGCGCCTGGACAGGAAGACGAATGAATTCCATTACGGGATCGCGATTTTATTCCACGTGTCAGGGAGCCTGAGATTAACTTGCTCACCAGGCTGTGACAAACCCAGACACCCGCGTGTGCGCGCATGGGCACGGGGGCTTCGCACGCTCGCCAGCCACCGAGCCTCCTTGGACCCCACCGTGCCCCCCAGGGTAGGCAGGGCTGTCCCCATCCCCTATACCACCAGTTGGGAGCCCTCCCGGCGGCTGGGGAGGGTGGCACCGGCTAAGGTGGGGGCCTGGCACTGCCACCCTGCTGTGCCCTGTCCTAGAGGTCCTTTGGCCGCACAAGGATTCACATATTGTGGTTGGGCGAAGGGTGAAGCATCCTCCCAGTACATTGGAAGCCACGTACTGCCAAAAAACGGTCTGGGAGGGAGGTGGGACGGGGGACACTGTGGTTTGGGGGCCCGTCGTGATGGCTGGCACTGGGGACATGATGAGGCTGCTCTCACTGCACCCCAGCCGAGTGGCTGCCTGCACTGGGAGAAGACATCAGGGCCGCGTACCCACGTCAGGGTCACGCATCCACGTCGGGATCGTGCATCCGTGTCAGGGCCGTGCATCGGCGTGCACGGAGCCGTGCTGAGCCGTGCGGTGCTGTGCCGAGCCGTGCTGTGCCGTGCCGGCTGCTCTCCCCTCGCCGCCCCCCCTGCGCGGGCGCAGGCAGCTGGCTCTGTTTGCTGGAGGCTTTGCGCATTCCAGTTCGTGGGTCACTCGCCTTCGAAACCTCTCCGGGGACGGAGGCAGTTGGGAGTCGTAACAAACAACCCAAGGGCTCCAATGACGCCCGCGCCCGGCGCTGCTTGCCAGCACTTTGGGGGGTGAGGGGGAGGGGGCTGGGAGACGGCCCCCCACTCTCCTGGGGCGCTGGAGGGGAGCTTTGGAGTGGTGCTGGGAGGTCCCAGTAAAAATAAGTTGGGAAGGGAGGACACACCGAGTGGGTCTCCCCGCAGGATGTGGAAGCGATGGCTTTGGGGGAGCGGTGGGGTGCGCAGGAGGGATGCTGCGGTCTCCTCTGCTTGTAGGGTGCCAGGGCTGGGGGTAGAGCAGGGTGCTGGCTGCGGGGCACTGGGATCTGTATGGGGAGGGGTGGGGGAGCCAGCTGGGCACAGCGCAGGGAAGAGGACAGACAATGCGGGCAGTGAGCTTGGGGTGGCCGGGCTGGGGCTTGCTCAGGGCTGGTTAATGTGTCCTGGAATGTGTGTCGGAGCCGTCCCGGGGAGATCAAGGGTCCGGCGAGGCTCGGGGGGCTGCGGGGCCGCATGCCGGGGAGGCTGAGCGGCGCGGGGAAGGTCAGCCTTGGCCAGATGCAGCCACTCCACCCTCCTCCAGTGCCTTGCACATTAATGCAAATGCACTGGCCTGAGTGGTTCATTAGCAGCATGTGGAATGGAATAATGCATCCGCATCCCATTAGCCTAATGAAAAAAAGGGAGCCGGCACCTGGAACAAAGCTGCCGACTCTTGGCTAGTGCTCTGGCTCGGCCATGCTGGGCCGTGGGGCCCCCCCTTCCCTTCCCTTCCCTTCCCATCCCCTCCCCTCCCTTCCCTCCACCACCCCTGCCACCGGCCGCCCTCTGCTCCCAGCATCCCAGCGCCGCATCGGGGGACCCCATCCTCGTGATGTCCCCACGGTGTGGTGGGGGGCGGACCCCAGCAGGGTGGGTAGAACCAGTCCCAGCATCACCCAGCTGCATCCCAGGCTGGGCGGGGGACCCGGAGCTGGGAGTGCCGCAGAGGCGCTGGCCGGGGTGTCGGTGCCGGGCGACGAGATGTCCCCGCGTCCCTAGGGCTGGGAGCTCGGAGCCCGAAGGATTAGAGGAAACATTGCCAAACAAACCAGGCTGTGCCGGAACCAATTAGCCTCCAGCAGGCAGAGTTTCAGATGCTGTTATTTCTGCCTCTTCTCTTTTCTCTCCCTCCTTCTGTCCCCCCCTTTTCCCCCCCCCCCGCCCCCCCCCCCCCCCCAAGCAAGCTGCGGGCCTGCACCCCCAATATTTTTTTCTTCTCCCTACCCGCCTCGCTGTGTCGCCTCTCTCCACGCACACGCGTGTATTTCAAACACGGCTATTCGCAAGCCTTTCCCCGCGCCTCAGCTGGGCGTGGCGGCTCACGCAGGGGAAGGGAGGAGGAACACGCACACGGGACCCACGCGCCCACCCTCCCGCCACGCCGGGTCAGCGCCCGGTGGGGCCGCTGGCCGGCGCTGGGGGCGCGGTTGCTGGGGGGGGTGGGGGGGAGAATGGAAGACGCATGAAACGCCGCCACCCCTGCCCGCGCCTTTGTCTCTGCCCGGCGCATGCGCGGAGGCGGGGATGGGGCTGCCGGCGGAACAAAGGCGCCGCGCTGCGCTACGACCCCCGGGTCGTCCACCCCCTCCCCTTCACCCGACCCCAGGGAGTTAAACTGGAGCGTCTCAGCGGCTCCCCGGCACCGTTCTGTCCCCGCACTGCGCCCGACTTCGCATTAGCATCTGGTACCGTGCACAACGGACCTGTCGTCGTCCTCCCCCCTATCCCCCACAGGCACCTCGCCGAGACAAAATCTGACATTTTTGAAGGGGGAAAGGAAGGCGGTCCTGCCCGCCGCCCTCCCCGCCTGCAGCAGATTTCGATCGGCGGAAGGCGAATGTCTGCGGATGTCCCCAGAGCTCCCCCGCCCCGGGCTACAAACCCCCCCACGCCCGTCTTCGGGAGACGGCACTTGGAAAGGGGGAGTAGGGCGACCGTCTACAACAGCGCGGGTACGGCAGGTCCGTTTGTGAGTCCTTTTGGTCAAAGAGGGCGAAGTGGGTGCAAAGAGCGTGTCCCTTGAGAAGGCAGCCACGTCGCGGGGACATGCTCGCTGCTGGGCTCCGTCCGAAGGGAAGACACTGGTGCTCTGCTTGTTCGGGCGGTCCCCCGAAGCATCTCCCTCTGCCGAGGGTCAGCAATCTTTCGCCAGGAGGATTTTCTTCTGTGTGTGTGTGTGTGTGTGTGTGCGCGTTAGTGCGACATCTTGAAATCTCTTTTGTTCGAATTGTTCCATCTCGACGCTGGTTCCTCCTCTGCCCCTTTTTCTTCCCAGCAGACGCTCTTGTCCAAAATTAGGATACACATTTCACTTTAGGGCGAGCATGTTTAAGGCTGTTGGAAATTAATAATTTTGAAAGCTAATGAATGTTAGTTTCTGAACAGAGACGACTGGTGCTGGCTTAAAAGATGACAAAAGAGAATTTCAAGGGGGCTTCGAAACAGGACGGTGGTGGGTTTTATTGCTTCCCCTCTGGGGTGATGAACACTGGCTGGAAAATGCAGACCCCAAGGCACCTCACATAGTGATTACTTGGTATTTCCAATGTTTTTAGTTAGGATCCCTTCTGAAAAAGCACTGCCATCAGAGCCTTAAAATCTGTCTTAATGTCCCCTTTCTGCTTGCCAGATGCTTGCCGGGCACCACCTAGACTGATGGCCAGACTTCAAACACCAAGGGTTTTTTTCCAATGTAGCTGTTCCCCATTAAGCACTGGAGCAGTGGGAGGGTGGGGTGGGAGTGCCATACCAGGGGAAGATGCAGCATCTGCTGCTACTGCTGTCTCCAGTGGAGATATTTTGACTGGCACAATCCTTTTGTATTCTGTGTGTTTCTGAGCATTTTGGGCAGACCCTCCAAGCTTTAGTGGGGGGGTGGAAAGGAAGAAATAAGGGTTTGCCCAAAGGTTTTTGCACTTTCTGCCTCTACTCATTGTCTTACAGAACTTCATATGAAGAGAAGCTTTGCTTTGTGGTCTTCCTGCCTACTGGATCATATGCAGTGAATATTTTCTTTTTGTCTGGTTGTTTAGTTTCACTGGAGAGCTCCAGCTCTGGTCTGTAGACAGAATAAACCCAAAGTGCTGGGAAATTTATGGTGGCTCTGTCTATTCTTGTATGCTTCATGTATGAAATAGCTGCTTGTGTAATTCAGGGAAATTGTACGTAACTGCCGAAAAGCAATCATGCAGCAGGGTTTTTTTTTCTGTTGATAAGAACCTCTGAGTGTATCATATCCAGCTGAAATAAAATCATCATTAAAAGGTAAAACAGGTAAAATTACTGTTTCAGTTATTGCATGAGGCAATGATCAGGTACTTCCTCCCCCCCTTCCACACTGCTTTGTGTTTGAAATGCAACACCCACTGAAGCAACTGGGTGATAAAAGATTGATTTATTTCAGCAAGTGGCATACCTTCGGAGCATACTCTTTCCCTGAGATTATAGAGTGTGCACACTCCATAATTTCAGAACCATCTCTAGTTCTTAAGTATTCATGTTCTTTGATCTTTCAGTATGAAGTCTCTGGAATAAATGACACTTTCCAAGTGAAGCTTCTTGTGCTTGTGCTGTGTTCCACTGGTAGCTTTGCCCATGAAGCGAACCTTGAAGTCCTTCAGCAGAGCCTCCTTGTGTACAGGATAGCTTCCATCTCAACAATGCTAAATTCTTCCCTCGTGTAGGCATCCACTCATGCCCCGAAAAGATACACTTGAGAGACATTAGCTGGTTGCAGGGAAGAAACAGGCCTTCCATGATATTATGGGAGACTTCTGTGTAACTACGTTTTCACATATTCAGCTATCATTGAGTTACTAATTATTTGGAAACTTGCCATTGAAAGCTGATTTTTCACTAATTTTGAAAACAAGGAATTTCAGATTTTTATTATTATCTTTGGTCTCTATGTGCAAGAAGAGGATGCTATACTTGTACAGATGCATTTAAGTGCAAATCCCAGGCATTGATTTAAGTCTGTAGGCATAAATGTAGTGTCCTTGGGTGCACTGTGAATTTAGTGGCTAAAATTTGAGGTCTTCAAGTAAGAAAAATGGTTGCTATTCAACTAAATTGAAGAGTTACCAACCAATATTTGAGGCCTTACCTTCTTTCCTACAAGGGTAGTGAAGGCAGCCCACTTTGAAGTACTATACAGATGCATTGAGACAGCTTCATAACTAAAGAAAGAAAACTTAGAAGAAGCAACTCAAGCCCCTTCTGTGTCAAGCAGGAATGACAAGAATGAGGTAACTAGAGAAATCAAAGAAATTCCTGAAAACACTAGAGACTTGAAAATAGAAACCATATTCAGCATACTAGAGGTTTTGTGCATTAGTGGGAGGTGCTTTCAAATTTAAAGAAATTCAGAGGGAAGAAGGGGGGAAACACCTCGTGCAGAATGGAAAGGACTTTAAAGTCTTCTCTACAGCATCTTGTATCTCCCAGCTGTCTTAAAAGTGTGATGCCAGCTAAGCTTCTTACTTCAAGATGGAGAAATGTGGCTAGTTAAAAAATGTAGCTATCAGTTACTTGATATGAAAATTCATAAGTTTAAAATAGAAACTGATTGATAGCAACATGATTCCTCAAACATGAAAGACTCCTGACTTGCCAGAATCTGGAAATAAAATCCTTTGACTTTCTTCAGCACACCAGTAAACGTAAAGAGATACTGATTTGTAACACATGTGGAATGGCCAGGCTTTGCCTGGGAACAAGATGTGTAGTAATTCCCCCTTAAGTATGGTTAGTGGAATTTAACTCTGGGGAAACAGTTTTATTAATAAAAACCTTCTGTTTTAGGATATAAATCAGGGCTGATCTCTTTTGATGTGTTTGGTATTGTGTTCTGCAGAACAGAAATTAAGTAGGCTGTATAGTTGATATGACTTGTGGGTTATAGGCTGCCAAGTACCTCACCAGTGCTGTAGTGTTGGGAAAGCCACATGCTTTTTAGTCACATGCTGCATAGTTTAGATTTTAGCCTGGTGAGTAGTGCCATATATGATTATGATCTGCTGATCTAGGGATTTTTTTTTATTATTTTCTTTTTTTTTTAACCCTGTGGGAATTTCAGTGTCTTTTCAAAAGATGAATTTTATGTACATTGCCCTAGCAATTGTTCAGAGCAGTGTTCACTTGGTGCTTAATGCAAACCAAAGACTGATGGTAGGAGCTTCATTTTGATTAGAGACTTGCTGTCTTTACAAAGGATGCAACACTGAATGTGTAACAAGACTAGGCCTTAAACACCTACCTTTTGCTACTTATAAAAGTATATGTTGACGGATGCTTGCTAATGATGTCATGATGGTGGTTATAGTACTGATCATTGGCATGAAGAGAATCTAAATGTCATGTTGAAGCATAACCTTTTACTCCAGGCAAAAGCCTAGTAACTATAATGGCAAAGCTTCCCATAGAATTAATTTTAATGGTAGAAATCTCTGCCATCATGACTTCACATGATAAACGGAAGCCACTTCTGTACAAGTAGTTAAATCAGGGGGCTGCTGTCCATTTCCTGTTTAAATAGTCCTTAAATACTTGATAGGATGTAGAGCATAACCCCTGCAAAAGGGTAGAGCCTGGTTTTAGTTTGCGAGTTTATTTTCTGCTATTATTGTTTCCCATATGTGTTTGGTTGGTGAAGGAGGGGCTCATATTCAAATTACAGCTTGACATTATTAGCATAATTTTAGGATGAAGCAGAAGATGGTCACATAACAGTATGCTGTAGATGTGCGTCTGCTAGACAAATTTAAGATGATAACTGAACTATGAAGAAGAAAGGAAGCAAAATTAGACAAAACAAAGAAGGGATCAACAATACTAGAACCGATACACATGTTTCTCATCTAACTACCTTAGAAAAACACACACAAAACAAGCACAAATCAGGATGTAGAAAGCAGTGAAAACCCAATTGCAAGCACATCGTCAACATGGGAGAGTGAAAGACTTTGGTACATCAGTTTGTCCAAGATAGACTGGAGCCTGAGAATTGCTTCATCAGCTTGCTGTAATCATCCTTCTTCAAAGCAGTGAAGCAAATGATTCTTGGAGAAAGAAAAAAAACCCAAAACCAGACTAGAGGTGGTATAAGAGTGGGAGTCTGGAAAGGGTTAGGGTGAAACCTGTCACTAGTGGCAGAGGTGCTCTGATTGTTTTGGCACTCACCATTCATACATGAAGTTTCCTGTTGCTTATATTTCAGCCATCACTGGTAAGTGCATGATTGACTTCTGCTGCTAATTGTGCTGAGGTGGTGGGAGGAAGCAAATTCAGTGAGCTCTGAGGTGGTGAAAAAAAGCTCTTCTGACTTTCTCGCCGTCACCACAAAAGCAAATGGGGAAGATTTGTTAGCTGCTCTAACCAACAGGTTTCTGAACCAGATGGACTAAGAGAGTGGGGCTTGTTCCTCCTCCAGCAGCATTGCTCAACCCTGTGTGCAAACTCAGCACCAGTAGATTGTACAGCCTATGCTGAGAATAGCTGGTCTCACTGAAGAACAGGTGAAGGCTGCCTGTTGACTCTTGCTTTCCTTTACAGATCTACAAGCCATGTGAAGCAAGGGAGACAACAGATCTCCAGAGTGTAGAAAGGAAAATATGGCTAGATTTTTCATGCTTTTCCATTCCATACTCTGCCTGAGATGGACTAGAGTGTATTGTTGGTTTGTAACTTTGTTTCACTAGGAGCTTTTGTTAGGGGCCTGTGAGGCTGCTGTGAAGTACCTGAGTGCTCAGAATAGCCTCATAGCCTATAATTCAAGTGCCTAAATTAGCAGACTAAAGCAAGCATGGAAATGTGGGAACTCTCTCCCTCTTTGCAGTCCATACATGCTCTGCATATCTCCAACATTCATAGTGAAGAGCATCCTGATGCCTCCAGAAAGCTGCATGTAGATTGTGAGAGTTCAAGGTGAGTGACAAGTTGTGCATGCAGACTTTTTTTTTTTCCTTTCCCTGTTGGGTCTGGTATCACTCACAAAGAAGAATTGTGGTAAAGAAGCTTTATCTATTCCTGTATGTTGTTGCTTTTCTCATTTCCTAACCTCAGAGATCGTTACCTTGAAGAAAACCATTCCACAGTGCAGAGATACCAGCAGAACCCCTTTTAAGCAGCTTGTGGCCGTCAACATTCCACCAGTATTGTACATTTTAATGATTTTCTCAGTGCTAGTTTCCCTAAGTGATACTTAGAGAACATTCAGCTTTTTGCATTGTGGGCCATACTTTACATCCAGTTGCCTTGAAACAATGACATTACCTTAATGAGTAATAGTTTCAGAACCAAGCTAAGTAAGAGCTGCCACGTGCTGTGGAATATGATAGCTCACCCATGTATACCCATTTCTTGTGCATGTAATATTGAACAAAAGCTTCAACAGAGCTCAAGAAAACTAATATTACAGTAGTTTTTTTATGAGCACTAGAACAATTATTAGGTTCACTGAAAGTTCATCTGTCATCCTCTTCTATGGATGAGTCAGTGACTGACAGTTTCATGAACAAATTATTGATGGTGATGGCAAGAGTAACGTGGCACTTCTCATGGTGTCTCAGT
The DNA here is from genome assembly GCA_024611175.1 of Megaceryle torquata. Classification (NCBI taxonomy): domain Eukaryota; kingdom Metazoa; phylum Chordata; class Aves; order Coraciiformes; family Cerylidae; genus Megaceryle; species Megaceryle torquata. The sequence goes on from JANIJG010003748.1 coordinate 13,156, forward strand.
CCCGATTGAACAATGCATTGTATTGTCAATCCGCGATGGTACAATCAATGTCTTGAAAGTGGCCTTCAGTGCTGAGGTAGCTTCTGTTACCAAGGGTTCAAACTATACTGCAAACCACCTATGGGTGTTTTTGTAAACATCCCTTGAAACGATGCTGTCACCAAGGCATTATGAAGAAAAGCAAACATATCAGTTAACAAATGACAAATATAATGGGTCCTCCTTGCTTGAAGCAGGATAAATAATTGAGGGTTTTATTTTATGTAAATACTTGCAATCTCTTGAGCAACCCTACCTGGAGGATAGGGTTGAGGGAAATGAATTGGTTTTGCATGGTCTTCCACAGCTATTGACCATGTGAGGCAAGAAACTGAACATCCAAGTCCTTTACCATCTGCAACATATAGGTGATAGGGAGTGAAGGAAGTTCTGCACTGACAGATTTGTGTTTTTAGAAGAAGAGTTTGTACAGGAGTTTGCTATGAAACAGTGGCAGTAAATTTACAATATGATAATAGAAAATATCTAGCTCAGTAGCTTTTTCTTCCTTTCTACTTCAAAACCAAAGTTCTTTGGCACATTTGCTCCTTATTCAAGAAGCCATTCAGTACACTTCTGGATATAAGCTTTGTATTCTAATATGTTGGGATATACCTTATTATCTCTTCACATATTTGTAAATGAATTACAGTAAAAAAAAAAAAAAGCAAAAAAAAAAGCATGGTGTCTTCAAGCTAGGACTTACTAATTTTTTCAGCTAACTGAAAAAATGAGCTAACTCTGACTCTATATCCTTTCTTGCCATGTCCCTGTAGATCATTTATTTATCTTTGCTTCAGTTAAATTATCACAACTGGTTATGTTGCCATTCCCCTTTGGTGTCCTCTCTAGAAGTCTGTATTTATAACTGAACTATCTCAAGAGCATCTTGTTAACTACAGGTTAACATGTAGTATGTGCATTAGCAGGTATTCAGAACACAGTAAGATCTGTGTGATAAGCTGAAGGGTTTGCTGTCATTCCTGCATAACACTAAGTAGGGTTATGAGAATAGAACCACTTACTGCAAAACTTTAATTCCAGACTCTTAAATTAATGTTACTGGGCCTGGATATGGCTCCCAAATCTAGAAGTTCACTAGAGTGAGATCATATCAACGTAGGAACTCAATCTTAAAGTTTTATGCAAATCTTGTAACAATATGGTCATCTTGGAGCTCTGCCAGCCAAAAGCATTCAATGCTTTTACCTTCTTATCCCTTAAGAAATATTAATTTCTCCTGTTGACTGAAAGGGAATAGATTGTTTTCCCTTTTACATGGTGTTTTAGTTTTAAGAAAAAATGGCACTTGACTAAACAAAAACAAAACAAAACAAAACAAAAAACAAAACACCCAAAACAATTAAAAAAAGAGAACCAAAGCCCTGTATGTGATAGCTTGCATTGTCAGCCTTATTTTCAAGAAGAACTAGATCTGTTTGATCCCTGTAGGACATTAAACAAATTTTTGCAAGATTAAACTACATTAGTGAATTGCAAACCCTTCCAAAACACAGTTTTAGGAGAAACATTTGCTATTATAATAGACAAAGCTTGTCTGTCAAGCTGTGGCTTTGCTGGGCTGCATATTGCATAAAGGCCATGAGCTGTCACAGTCCTACTAGCTTGAGTTGCTTTCATAAAGCCCTTCTTTGGATCCGCTTCTAATTGCTTGAGATTTTCATTGTGTCCAAATAAAGCACAACATCTATAAATGATGGAGACAACAACATGATTGCTTTGCAAATTCATTATGAATGCCATCAAGATGAGTGCCCTGTTCAGGCCAAATGAGTTCATGATGGCAAATATATATGCCTTTTCTCTGAAGTATGATTTTGTGGCTACAGAGAGAGGACACAAAATAGCCTTTGGTTGCTGTGGAGGGTCCCCATGCAGGGAGGCCAGAGAACTGGATTGATTTAGATCATCTCCTGTACACTGAGCTTGCAAAGAGGACCAAAAAACTCAAAGGAAATTATTTTCATTAGAATTACAACTCGTCACCTCAGTTAGCTGACTCCTTAAATAGAGAAAGCTTAGACCAATGAACAAAAATAATAGATAAAAGGTTTATTCACAGCCTGATCTCCGCCCATGAGCAAGTTTCAAATCTAATGTTGGTTTCAAGTATGCAGTGATTTTCTGCATTGCAGTGAATTTCCCCAGTCTTCTCTGATCCCAAACTTCCCATTCCAGCACCTTTGGGGCCTGACTGTGCATCTGCTACATGCTCCTTGCAGCATTTTTCCAGTTTTGTTTCTAGGCGGTGGGTTGCTGGCTTGAATATCTCACCTGCCTCACCCTTCCATCTACAGAAACCTCCTCTTGTCTGAGCAGCCTCAGGGACTTCTCCAGGGAAAGAGCTGCTTGGCCACTCAGTCGTCTTAGAACAAACAAAAAAACCGAGACTGTCCTCCAGATCCTTCTGTGCTGTCTTGCAAGCACGGTGGCTTTGGTGGGACTGCATCCATGGAGCATCCGTGGTCTGACGTGCCAGTCATCAGCTGCTGTGCTAACAATGTTCGTTGACTCCCTGAGCTGGGAAGGAGACCAAATAGCTAACTTAATTATTACAAATGCCCTGTTTTATCTTAATTAATCTAGCCATATGATTCTGGATCCCTCATCTAATTAGCTAGGGAGATAGTTAAATATAACTTCATGTATCTAGGCACATTTAGCTGTTTGTGGTTAAATCTGCTCACAGTTCCTAAGAGACTGTATTTCAAAGTTACGGAGCCAGAGCTGGGAATACCTCCCAGCTGCTCTTCATCTGAAATAAAAAATACAGACTTCATCTTAATTAACGTAGAGGAATAACTTTTTTATGTTAACAATACACTTCATAACTTACAATCATGTTAAAGCCTTTCATGGAAACAAGGAGGCATCTTTCTCTGTTCTGCCACTATGGACTAGCAAGTGTCTGTGATGGGATTTCTGCTGTTAGAGTAGGTAAACATAACTTTAGACTGTATGTGGAAAATATTTGCCCTTTGCTCTGTAACAGATGGAAGATGGTCAGGAACCTGAGTTAAAATTATTTGAATCATTTGAAATACATAAATAATAGTAAAAATTCCTTCTCCATGGAGGCATTTCTAATAGACTATATATAGTACCCATACAGAATCAGAATTACCATAAAGATTTTCTTGACCAGAAAGGGACAACAAGAATAACAGAGGTCCGTTCCTAGGTTGCTATGCGTTTGCTACCAAAATAGGATAAATTGCCTTTTAACTGTCCTGAAATGGACATCTAAGAATTTCCTTTCATGTACTGTGCATTGAACATTAAAAATATCTTACATGGGTCATATACCACATAAAGGAGAGGTACCATTCGAGTGGATACATATGTAAACAGTAAGAGTGATCGAACAGGACCTATGAAAGGGAAAAATGAACACATTGGTTTTGTGCAGTGTAAAGAAGAGAATGATTATTTTAAGAAGAGGTAAGACCAGTGAGAGATGACTTAAATATAACTCATTCTGCCTTGGGGCAAGAAGTGGGACTATCTAGACTTTTATTGAGGTCCCTTGCAGCCCTATGGTTTGTGGGACCAGGCATATGGGGACCTTTGAAGTGAGCTTGTTCTTTGGTGCAGAGAAATTAGTTTGGTTGAAACAAAATCATTCCCAAGCGTACTAATTTATTGGCAGTACGTCTGAGCTCTGTTAAAGTAGAGATCAAAAGATAAATCCTCTGCTAATATGCTTTATAGACATGGTATATGCTGAAAAGAAATATACAAGTAAGGCTTTCCTAGAGCTGGCAAGAAGAGATTTAATTTACTGATGCTGAACAGCAGAGCTTGTTAAACAGAGATTTCTGATGGCACTTTTGACAGAATTCCTGAAATGTGCTGTAACTTTGAGGCCATTCTTCAAATTGGAGCTGATGTACAAGAAGGGGAGTAAAGCTTATAAAAATGATTGCAGCTCTTCAGTTTCTACATTTTATATCAAGACAGTGATATGTAGTCATGTGGGTACGTTTGAAAATTGTACTCTGTAAGCCCAGGATGAAAGTTTGTGACTGCATCAGAGGACAGCTGTGTGATACTGATTTGCATGACTCTAGGGTGTCTTCTGTTACTTAATCTGTAGGCTACAGAGATGTTTGTTGGGTTGTTCCACAGATGAGCGGAGAATAACTGCATAACAAAGGCTACACACATGTTTCCAATACATGGTTGCTCAATGACATAACAATAGCTTTGAAGGTTAAGCCTAATATAAATTAGGCTTATTTCTAAAGAAATCCTTGGTGCGTATTCGTAAATGGTTTTGCATAGACTTCATGTTTAGCTGAACAAATACTTTTGTGCTCTTTACCTTTTGTGTGCAGGTGGGCAGCTGCTGTTGAAGTTCCTGGTTCAATACCAGGGGCTATCTGTGCTGTGGCTACTTTGGAGTATGTATTTGAAATCAATCAGCCTGTTTGTACCTGAGGGCAACCTGAGATTTATGTCATTTCTATATATGCCTACTGAAAAACAGTGCTATGCTCTTAAGGAGCACTTGCAGGATTTGTACGTATGTTTCTGTGTAATGAACCAGATTCTTGTCTAGCTGCCCATATTTTACTGTTATTAGAGATGGGGAAATGCTCACCTTCGTTTAGCTGCTAATTGTTAGATTATTCATCAATACATGGATATCAAGCTGTGCACAACAGTGTATTGACATTCTCTGGAGTGAACCTCCCAATAAGGGACGCATGTTTGGGAGCAGAACTAGAGTTGAGGGCTTGATTCTGGTTTTATTTCTGTTGTTGATCAGTAAGTATTTGCTTTGAATCTAACTGAGTTGTACTTATCAAGGCAGAGCTGTGAGCTGCTAGAATTCCATAGTGATTTAGATGGTTTGGTGGGAAGCACTGACTGGGTTTGATGCTCTTAAGGGATATAACAGTGCTTGTGCTTGCAATTGTAACACATAAGCATTTTCCAAAACATTAAATCCCAGTGTTCTGTCATCTGTTTGCTTTTATTCCTGTCTTCCATCTTGGTTCCTTTAAGAAAGCAATGGTAGGTTAATTTGGATAGTATCAATGTTAAAGGTGAGTTTCCTACTGCCTGAAGAGGGGGAAGGATTATCTTTTTACTCTGTAGAAGGTGTGTGCAGCAGTGCAGTTTTCATGTTGAGTAGATAGGTGAGAAAAAACCACAAATTAGTTTAGGATTATTTTGGTCATAGACAAAATCCCTGGCATTAGGGATTAATAAGCATTAATAAGCTCCTATGAACTGGCAGAAAGGGCTGCAGAATAGTCTGTAGAGCAGAGAAATATTTTTTTTTCCCAGTACACTGATATGTACATGACAAACAGTAGACTGTGTAATTATGGCAGTGAGGGAAGGGAGTGTACTAAATATACTAGGCTATGCCAGCGCATACTGCTGTGCAGTAATGTATACAAGGGTAGGTAGGGAGTGTACACTTGTGAATACATGGGCAGTGCTCTCTTACTTCTCTGCACTAGATCTCTGTGTGGAAGCTGTTGAACTGAGGGTGGTGGGTTAGGGTGGATGAGGGGCTTCTACTGCTTGTCCTGGGTTTGAGTGAGCACCCTGCATCAGAGATGGCTTTGGCCATGTTTTGGTGGTGAATTTGGTTTTGGTAAAAACTGTTCATACGTCGTGCAACCACGCCTGTCTCATCAGCTGCCTTATGGAGCTCTGTGACACAAGCAATAGGTAAGCAAGATGAAGTGCTAAAAATGGCCATGCTGGAACTTCATTTAAAGGTTGATGTGCCCTAGAAGATACTTTTTATCTTCAGGTATGTGCATGCCGATGTTTAAACTCCAAAGCTGGGCCGGTTTGTCATGAAGAAATGTCTAACATGTAAAAAACAGATATGGCTGACAATTATGCCAGACATATGGGCTTCTACAAAATCTTTTCTAGTTAAGAGACAGGACAATGAAAATAAACATGATCTTTAAAATCAACCCTCAAGTTTGTGTTTCAGGATTAGGGTATGCTTTGGAGACTACTATATGCAACAGTAGGATAGCAAAACCATGCCAATTTTCTACCATAAAGTAACTAGACATTTAATAAAGAGTATAGTTCATAGAGTTTTGAGGTTTAATACCTGAAGATGCAATAGGCTACAAAGCATACGGACTGATGAGTGTTAATTAAAGTATATATCACATGTCTATTGGTAAAGCACCCTGAGGATGTGCGGCAATAAGAAAATTTGTTGCAAAAACTATGGTGTGAATTATTTGAAATTGAATATACTTTCATGCATTTTGTAGCTTCTTGTATAGTACCACATTCTTTGCATTTTTTTCAACAAGTGGGAAGTGAAATACTGATAGGAGGAAAGTTTACATAAAATCCTGTCAACAATTTCTAGTCAAAGGAAGAGTACTTTTGACTTAATAATTTTTATTTTCTTTTAATTTTTAAAAAGATTGTCATAAAAAGGTTTGAGGCTTGGCCATGACAATGGGGCTAGCTGGAAATCTTTCAATTAAATATTCTCTTCTGGAAAGTGTTTGAGTGTAGGAATTCTGTAGGAATAATCATACAGGTTTTAATTTCTATCTGAAAAAAAAAAGGTCAGACTTGCCCCCTTTGAGCTAGCTCATTGTTTCAAGCATAAAACCCCATATTGACAGCCAAGATTCAAATTTTTGCTTTTGCTGATTCTAGATGGGGGATTGGACATGGTTTCTACAAAGCGAGTAACATATTCAGCAGACTATTGTCCAGTTTTGGCTGGGTCAGTCCCCTCCTCTACTGATGGAGCTGGCTACTCCATGCTATATAAACTACCAGTTGATGAGAGAATGTCTCTGGTCAGAGCACTCACCGAGGTATTGAAAGCTGAGGTTCAGGTCTGAACTGGACAGAGAAGAGTGGTAACATGGTCTGTTTTAGATAAAGTGACTCTTTAAGCAAAGGGTTTAAACCTGTGGCTATTTTTTTGTCTGTCTGACTGAGAAAGCTCTTGTAAAAATGTTATAAATGCCAATCTTTTGGTCTTCTGGGGGACTGGACAGCTCTTTGCCATGTAGCTCTAGTGTACAGCCAGTGTCTTTATGCAGATTCATAAATTCAATATCTATCTATCCCTTCAGCTGTTTTGCAGTATTTTATTTGTAGGAGTTTCTGGGAAGAAGTTCAAGCCCTGACTGCCAATTAAGTGTCTGGCACAAATCTTAACCATGGAGCTGGTGCTGCTACTTTATGTTAAAGGCAGATTACATAGCATGAAAATTTTAAATTTATGTTAAAATGCGTGAGAACTAATCCCATCTGTGTTGTTCGATAATTCCACCTCAAGGGTGCAGGTAGGCCAGCTGAACTGAATCAGCAGCTCCTTAGGGTGGGCTGGCTGCTTGCTCTCCCCTGTTTGCTTTGTTTTTTCTGGCTGGGCTCCTTTTCTCCCAGCTCGGTGAGCTGAATCACCTCGCCCAGGGCTCAGCTAAGGGCCAGACCAGCTGCAAGGGAAGGGGAGTGGGCAGTGGGCCCATCCCTCTTGAAACAGCAAGCTATTTAATTTGGCTTAGCTGTATCACTTAACTACACCTTCATTTCAATATTATAATTATTTTAATGTTATTCCTCTAAGCAGTTTTTTTGTCTAAACCCACGTGTTTTAGGATTATCCGTTTTATGACAAGAACATGGAAATACCACATTATGGAATTTAAAACCAAAAATGTATAAACTTCTGCAGATTAAAGCCAATTGTGAAATCTTCCAATAAAATGATTTTTGGCTTAAAATCTAGTAAGTGAATTACCTCAGTGCCAATGGGCTACATCTGCCCAAAGACTACCGTACACCTGAACTGACAAGGGAGTTCCAGTGTGGGACATCAGAAGTGAGATAACTCAGGCTGTGACCTCTAATGAGCATCGACATCTCTTACATCCATGTCTATTTTGTGTAAATGAAGAATGACTCAAATCTTCTGCTTCCTCTTTTTTTTTTTTTTTTTGTCTTTTCAAGTTGCTCAGATTCCCGTAAGAGCAAGAAGTAACCCTTATGGTTTGTGATACAATCTTTATGTTCACACCTGAATGAAGACTGATGTGTAAAGCTCAGGTGTGAGTAAAGTGGTATGATGAGTAAAGAGATGCCTCGCAGCATCCGACACCTCTCTGCCTTGGGCAGGAACCAGACCCCTCAAGTGATATTGGGATCCTGGCACTGCAAGAGTGCTGCAGAAGGCTCACTAAAATTCTTACTTTAATGTTGTCTTTTGATTCGAATATTAACAATAAAGAGTAGATTGTAATGATAGAACTATTAGACTGGACTGGAAACTTGGGTTCATACTTTCAAGTTATTTCTTAATGTTTGTTTAATGCTGACTGCGGGGGAGGTGGGGGGATTTCCATTAGTTTTAATCAAGGGGACTACATTTTAATTCCTAATACATATTTATAATTTCTTCAAAGGAGTTCTTAGTTTTTTTCTGTTGCTATAAGAGTCAGTCATATTTTGCTTCAAAAGATAAAGAACATTTTAGCTCAACTGTTTCATCTGTAATTCCCGATTCCCACTACAAAACAGCTCGTTGCAACTACAGGTTTTATACTCTGTGACAGAATTAGATCAGTAAAGAAGCAATCAATATGTGTTGTACTTAACAAATTGCTACACTGGTGCTGGTTTAAGAAATCCTCTATATTGTAAAGAGCAACTTAGCACTTTTTATGGAATGTCTTATCCTGTAGGTAGCTGCTCAGCATAATTTATGAATGTGTAGTTTTCTCACTTAGTATATTTACAAGATGGCTATAAAACTGAGCTTTTTTTTTGCACAAGGTTTTGTATTTATGTCCAGTGTAGCAGCCATTTGGCTGCAGGTAAATGGTACCACTTGCTCCTGGGAGGTCAAGTTAGGACTGTTAGCCAAACATGAGACAGTTTGTCAGGACATTGAGGTAAGTGCACTGTTCTTGTGTAAAGCTGTTTTTTTATGAGGTGAACCCAGCTATCTTATTGTCTTTTCATACAATAACTCATAGGGTACTTCCTGCCTACCAAAAACTCTCTGAGAAGTCTTTTCTACCATGTCCTGAGGCAATGCAGTAAAAACAAAGGACTACTGATGGGATTTTTGAGAAACCAACTGCAAGTAAATTTCTTTTCTGATTTTATCTGGAAGAGGAGAACAGTTGGACTAGTGCTAATCCATCAGATCTACCCACAATTTTCTGTGTGTTTATATTGCATCCATAAAAGTGGGAATATGTCTGTAGTGTACTTGGTAGCTGTAGAAGTGTGGGAGTTAGCTCTGTTCCTAGCAGCACCATAGCCATGTTCATGATGACGCTCTGTGGGAGCTAATTTTATCCTTCTGAGAATGTTTAGCCACCTCTTGTAGGATTTCACATGTATTTTAGCATACTGCTTCCACTAATGTGGGCACCAGTATGTTACATTGTTCTGTGCCCCATGGTTCTGCCTTCCAACCAAGTGTTTCTGTACTAGTTTCAGTGTTGCATTGCCCACAGTAGTAAGTATCCTTGTTCCATTCCTTTCAATTGAATTAAATCGAATAAAGGTAATATTGTAAAAATGACTGTTAAATAGTCAGGTTTTATCTTTTATTATAAAGCTTTTTTTATGCACATAGCTCTTTGGAAATGCTTGTAAAATCTAACAGTCCCTCTTAATTGCAACCTTAAATAACTGATTAATTACAAAATGGCAGTGTGAGAGATGACAGCACTGATGGGGATCCCACTACCTTATATTTGCACACTTCTACAAATTAATGGCACTATAGAGACTGAATCAATCATACAAATGTTAGTGTCATTCCTTCAGCACAGAGAGTCACCACAAATGGCATTTATAGCAAGCTAGTGTTCCCTTTTATAAAGGAACAGGACACCAACTCCTGTTTTCTAGTGATTTTGCTTCTGTAGAACAAACTCGCACTGAGCAAAGGAATTTAAGCTTGTAAAATATGTGATGTAACTTATAGTCAGATAACAAGCTAAGCGTATCATCCCTGATATCAATGCTAAAAGCCATCAAGAGCAGGCTGAAAAAAAGCACTTTGTGATTTGCAGTGAAGTTGTGATCTCATGAAGCTTTCTGGCTCGATCACCCCATGGCAATACCACATGCCTTCTTGGTGGTGAAGCTGCCAGCGTGGGTGACGAAGCTGCCAGCGTGGGTGATGTGAGGAGCTGTGCTTGAGGGCTTACCTGCTGACCCTGCCAGGCAAGCTGCACAACTGTGCTGCTGGATGAAAGCTGCTTCCTTCTCTTTCTCCCTGTGAATTTTATGGCACGTCTACATTGCTGGTGCAGCTGCAATGGCTCTGTGATGCACCACTAGTTTTGAGTTAGCTCAAGGCTTGTGCTAGATTTGCATGGTAACATGGAGCTCAGCAGTCTGCAGAAACCATGCAAGCAGCAGTGTGAATACATACATAGTTTTTAGCCTACACTGCACTCTGGGGCAGCCACATGACTACCAGCACCTGCTGTAGCTGGTGTTAAAGCTGGGCAGCATGCATCTGCCCTGAAGATGGTCTTGTGTGAACCTATGCCTGATGGAGTACTCCAGCTTCTCACCTAATGTGGGTCTGATTGAAAACACATTTGTTAAAAAGACTAGTGTCTATAAAGGCTGCTGTCTCCAAGAGGAGGAAAGGTGACTCCTTGAGAAGAACTTCTTAAGATGAGGAAGAAACTATATTCATTTGAGCTGGAACTGAAATGCTAATAATACCTAATTGATGCAGAAACCTAATCTGAATATTAACAGCACCCTGTGCTTTTTTGTGCAAGGACAAACATTTCTTTCTTAATCTCAACAAAGCAAGCTTCTAATGTGGGTCAAATGGAAATCCTGTTTATTAAAAAGCTGCTAAAGACAACTAGATTTTTAATTTCAGTGGAAGAGGCTTCTCTGTGACCCTCGAAGGCATGCCAGTGGACTCTTCCAGGATATGCCTTGGTAAACAACAAATGAATCACTGAGGTGCTCTAACAAGGATTGATGTGTCCACCCAATTAGAGGGATATAAAGAGTGCTCCCTTGAAATTCTGAGTTCATTTGGGTTGTTCAGCTATTTCCGCAGTCTAGTGGGGAAGCATTGCTTCAGGGCTATTGTTGGCCTCAACAACTAGCTTGTGTGCATTGTCCTAGCTAACAAGTACAAATTTTGCACAAATATTTCTTGTATGAAGTAAAGTAGAAGTGAAGTAAAAAAATAAATCAGAGTATCAAAGTCAAATCAGTCACTGGTGTCTGTTTAAGCTAAGAGCAAGATCTTCTCCAACCTTAACGCTGCTACAAACATGACTGACAGGACAATTTGAACACCTGTTTTCAGGGGCTTACAATTTCTCAATTTTGCATGGGTTTAATTTTCTAATGCCAAAACTACATGCAGTTTTGGAAGGTGAGAAGGTGGAATAGAAATGGAATGGAAGTGCATGGAAAATTCACCAAGTGTTTTGAGACTGTTTCATCTTTCTTTTGGAACAATATTTCTATTTTCCATTTTAACTGTACATTGTAAATTGCACTGCTTCAGGAAGAACTTCCTCACTGCATCTTAAAAGAAAATTAAATATCAGACACTTTCTCACTATACAGAATATTTCTATTCCCAGACAAATGGTGCAACTGTTTGCACAAAACAACACATAAAGTAGCCAAAAGAAGGACATCATGCAGATAACAATAAAGCAAAGATCACAGTATGTTTTGGTTTTCAACCAGCTGCTGCTTCAACAATCTTGGAGCACTTCATGACTTCAGAGGGTATCTTGCAGGTACTATACAAGGATTCACTTGGACAAAGTGTGGTGGCAATTTGAATTCCCTGACCATGCTTCCAGGAAAATGGTATCATGTTATTATGTCTTAGATCTGGAATATAATTTCTTAGACTACAAATGAAACCCCGACTTTTTTATCAAATTCTTACGCCAAGCAATAATTACAAACTAGCTGATTAAGATACTCATCTGACTCTTACAGAGAATGCTTTAACCCCTCCTTTCTTGCTGCTCCTTTTATCCCTTCAGTGTGACCTGGGTCTTAGTAGGAGATTGTAACTTTTCTGTTGTTAGTAGCTGTTTGAATTTGACTACTTTTATTTGCCTGGGTTATATGGTGTTTTGAAGCCCTAGTGCATCATATGTGAAGGACCTTGCAACAAAGGGCTCATAGTGCTCTGAAACACATCATTATTATGTAAAAGATTTTGCTCTGTTCTGTAAGTTTTATAAAAACTGAAAATGTACTGTTATAATTCTCACTGAGTAGCTTAAGAAACAAATTTAGATGCCTAAATTAGAAGCTTTGATATCTACCATTGGTAGAGAAAGTCAAGCTCCTCAGTGCTCCTAATTATCCACTGAAGATAATCAGCTGACCATATGTGGACATGGTCGTCATACTTAAGATACGATAGAGATGAAAACAATCTGAGAACTTCTTTGAAGCAAAGTAAAGATGAGAAGTGTGAGCTAGAAACAGGTTCTGTAAGGTACTGCCTTTCCTCTTTGTATGGCCAGAATCTTAATATACCATGTGTTCAGTGAAGCCATGCATAATATTTCAAAAAGTTCTAGGCATTGAAGATGGATGTAAGCCAAATTTACCGGAGGCAGTATTTTCAAACTCAGGTCTGTGCTCTCTTCCTACCTAGGGAACCTTCCTACCTTGTCTTTTGCAAATTCCTGATTTTTCATACCCAACAAGACTTTATGTTATCAATATATTGCCTGTGTTGGGGATGATTCGATATCTTATTTCCACTGTTTACATAATCAAGTCACTGACCCACTGTGGAAATTCAGTAGCAGGCAGCTGTGCTACAGAATGTATGTGGCTTATGTCACTGGCCTTCATGTCTGTAAACTCAAAAGCTGCTGCCTGGACATGTCTCTGCTTGCCAAATCTGCCTGCTTGCCAAATCCTTGAGGATATAAAAGAATTGATGCATTTTCTTAAAGTTAAGGCTCCTTTTTTTTTTTTTTTTTTTTTTTTTTTGAAGCTTTCCCCTTAGAGGAGGGAAAAAAAAAAAAAAAAAAAACATAACAGTAAAAAACTTTTGGAATAAATTTAAAAAAAATGCCACCAAAGTAGTGATTGAGACCTCTATATTTAAAATAACCTTAATAGAATTAAATACTAGAGTGAATGGAAAAACAGATGAACCCTGTGTTTGTATTTAATCCATTGCTGTCTGCCAATGTGTGTGGTTTTTTTCAGTACTACAGGCTGTTTCATCTCTGTTCCTCTTGAGCAACTGCTTCAGGGCTGGACCAACATGATGGACAATTCTTCATTAACTCAGATAATGGAAAAGGAAAAAACATATATGAGGAAGGCTTGGTAGAGAGAAGTTAAATTGTACAAAACTTATTGATTTTAACTCCTGTTCAGTGCCAGTCTTAATCTAGCTGCCTTCAAGCCCTCCTGAACCTGACCCAACCTTTGTCAGCCCTTTGGGAGGCAGTATGCAGGTGCAGACACTTGCTTTTGCTTGCTGTGGTGATTAGAACAAAGACCAAAATCCGATTGTATCAATTAAGGATTTCCTTGCTGCCTTTTTCCTTTTTTATGTCCTCCCTCATGAGCACCCCCACCCCAAAAACTCCAAACCAAAATAAGGTAGCAAAGATAATTTCCAGCCAGGAGCTCTCAACCCAGCGTGTAATCCCTTCCAGTTTACAGCAGGGTGATTTCCTCCTGCCTGGCACTTCTGTGTTCCTGCTCTGGGTATGTTTCCCTTGCAGTTTGGCACAATTGACCCATCCCTTATCACAGCAACAGCCTCTTTCAAAGATGTTGATTTATTGTGCAGAACCTTCTCTAGTTAATTATTAGCACAGACATTCTGCCATTAGGAATCCCTCATGCAGTTTCCTCATCCTTCTCTCAAATCCTTTATGTCTTTGGATCTCAGGCCTTTTTTTCTGCAGTCAGTTCCCATCCCAGTTCTACTTCTTGTGCTCCCATGTGGTGTGAGATAGTCCCCGGACCCTGCCTGACCATAGGCTCCCCTATGAACTCGGCTCTTCTCCTTCATCCCCTCTCTCAGAGTTTGCTCCTGCCTGGGTGCAGCTTAGCTGTGAGCCTACCTGGTGCTGCCAGGGCTCATGGGAAAGGTACTTCCAATAAACACAGCAAAATTTTCCAGAACCTTGCACCAGGGCACTGGATAGTTTGTTCTGGTAGGCAATCTGCCTCACAGTCTGCCAGCTAGCAGTGAGTCTGTTGTGTACTTGTATCTCCAGAAATACTAGCCCTTCCTTACTTTGGGTTTATTTTAAATTCTTGCTTGCATGCCCTAAATTTTATTGCATCAGTTTTTCCATTAAGGGCCATAGGAATGAATGGACCCCAGCAGGCACACACTAAGTGCCATAACAAATGCAGCACATCCCTGAGCAAGGAGCTTCATTTATTCACTGACCATTAGCCACTTCTTCAGTTGCACTGAGTTGAAATTCTCTCATGGGTTAGGAAACTCTTTGAGATAGTTCATCCCCCTGCCCCAGACAGTTGTTTTGCTAACAAGTACCTCAAAGCAGAAGTCTCACTCTTTGGATTACCTCCTTTGCTGGAGAAAATAATTGATTAATAATTGATTTTAACTGGCAAACTCATTTAAATACTTGGAAAATTTCCTATGTGCTTGGTATGTTGGAAGTAGTCACTAATTAAGGTACGTAAAGTGGGAAGAACTTACATAACAAGTCTCACAGGGCTGTGGGGAGATCTGAAATTGTTCACTTATGCTCTGCTACATGAAGCTCTGGGATTTTTACCATGCAAATACAGTTGAAAACATAGAAAGTATATTAGACCAGTTATCTCTTGTCAGCTTCTAGATCTGTAACCAACTTTTCCCACTGTCATTTCTTAGGACATTTTTCAGTCTTAACTTTTTCAGCTATCACTTTTGCTTCTTGTCTTTTGGGATACATTCTTAAAAATGGATGACTTCACCCATATTAGGAACTCCTAATTCTTTCTCCTTCTCATTCCTGGATCACCTCTCTGCTGCCGCTGTCAGTGTTGAGTAATCATGAGTTTTCCTGCAGTCACTTCAGACCACTCACTGTAAACAGCTTCTGTTTGCACCCATCTGATTCTTCAAGGGCTTCCTATTCTAATCTGTCAGTGCACACAAGGAAAAGAATAAAAACAATGTAGCTGTCTAAATAAAGTTCTTTTTTGTCATGATAGCATGGCTGATTCATCCAAAGTAACACTAGTTAACTATTGTCCACATTGCTGTTGTAAATGTTTGTTTGTTTGTATGTGTTTTGTTGTGTTTTTTATTATTATTTTATTTTTATGTTTTTAATTTTATTTGTCTTTATTGAAGACACAATAAAGCTGAATCACTTAAAATTGTAAACTTCTTTTAAAGTATGTCACAGCTACTGGTACGAGTATCTCTGGGATGATCTTCCATGCTGCCTCTCTCATTTGCAGATTCCTTACCAGAATACTGGCTAAGACTAATTCTCTAGCTGAGGACTAGTTAATGGGCACAGGCCATGTGCTGCTGTTTATATTTGAGTCTTCATTAACCATCTATGTAAGCTTCATTTTTGACACAGTGATCGGAGGATGACAGTTGCTTGCTTGAGAAGCTCTGAAAAAAAGTATCAATGTCATGGCACTGATGTTCTTGCATGTAAAACACCTTTCTGCAGGTGGACTAGAATAAGTTACTACATTTCTTAGCAGTGCAGGATGGAAGTCATAAGGTTGGCTCTGTGTGTGAGGTGTTACTTTCTTTCTCTTTGAGATTGTTGTGCTGAGTCTCTTGTTGCTGCAATTTCATTACTGGGAGAATTCACTGCTTATGCTGAATGTGTAATTCTGATGGGCAGAAGGCCTTCTTCAAGTTATGCCAGGGATCAGAGTGTAAAATTTAAGGAGTAAATTTAATGAAGAAAGGAGGAAATGTAATACTGGATCTGGCATTTTTATTGTGTATAGTGGAGTAAACACTGTAACTGTTTTTAATAGTAAGATTGGTGGCTCTACACTAGAGTATTTATTTTAAGTTCTCTTGAACTTTGAGGATTTATTTTTCTAATTATATTTTATATTTCACAAAATCAATATCTTGGAAGTGTTGAGTTTTGAGGATGCTCACAGTTTTTTACTTATTCCCTATTGTTTGTCTTTGGACTACTTTTCTGGCATTGGAATCCAATTCAGTAAGGTGATTTCCATCTCTCCTGCAGGAAGAAGTAACAATGGCACACCCTTCTCTTAGCATGCCTGGGGCAAACCCACAGCAAATTGTTTTCCAGCTTTGTACTTCGCTCTTACAGGGTTCATCACTAGTATTGAAATGGCCATATTCATTTGGTGTTCCTGTCTGTATCCCTTTGCAGTGGCCATCATGCAGGAAGGAAGTTTAGCTTTGTCTGGAATTGTGGCTTGTTTTCTGTCATATGGGGCCATTTTGTTTCAAAGTCTTTTCAAGTCAATAGAGCAAGCTAAATCCAGATGAGGTAGGGCCAGTTTTTTATAATGATTAGTTGTTGATTTCACAAAATGGACACAGTTTGAAGAAGAGGCAGTCCTGGTGCCACAGGTCATTCATTCTTACAGAATCTGATGTTAAAATTGAAGTGTGAACTAGCTTGTGTTTAGGTCTGGAAGCAACAGAGTACATGCGTGCCCTCTGAATCCTCTTTTCTCCTTGCTTAGGCTTGTACCAGACATGTTTCACACTACCTTGCTATGCAGGTGGAATCTCATATGTTGAAACATAAAATACGGACGATCTCCTACTCTTTTTACTTTTGGCCTGAAAACTGTTAACTTGCAGGGTTAACAAGCATTTCTGTTCAGCCTTTATGAAGCGTTTCTTGGTTCTCACTGAAATTCCAGTGGTGCCTGTGTGTCTACAGAGAGGACTTGTTTGGAGCAGCCTGTCCTTTTCTGCTGTTAATTCTTCTGGAATTGCCTGCAGTCATCCCAAATGTATAGATACTGAGGACTCTAGCAGAGCAACCTCATAACGTTAGATGTTTAAATGACTTCTGCTGCAGTACTTCAAAGATACTACACCACCAGGATTAACGATGACCTGGTGATCTACCAGGTTTTAGATTTAAAAAAAAAAAAAAAAAATTGCTTTAAAAAACACACGAAATATCAACTATCAAGTGATTTTAATTAGAAAGGGCCAGATTAAACCCCCGTAAATTCTTTAGTATGCATTTTTTTGTCTCTCACTACATAGCATGAACGTGATCAACTTAATACTTCTCTTCCACTTTTCAGCTAGCTTGTATCTACATTCAGCTCTATATTTGCAAACTTGTGAACTTACAGTAGTTTCACTTCCTGCACAATTTCTGTTGTCCCAGGCTGGTGTGTGGTACATTCGCCTGCTCAGCTGACGTCATGTTGTGAAACTTTCCTCTTTCAGAAGCTGTGCCCTGGGGAGTGGGAAAGATATGTCATAATGCCATGAAGGGGGGGTGGAACCAACCCTTATCTCTAAAATGGTCATTTCTCAGAACCTGAGTGGTTATCTTCTCCTCTGAAAAAGGTGGAACCTGGGCTGTATTTGTATTTTTTTTTTCCACTTACTTTTTAATGGAAAACTGTTGACTTATGCCACTTGCTGAAGGAGTAACTTTGCACACATGCTACCTGTGCTGTACCCTTCCCAGACAGGAAAAAAAGTTGTCCCAACATTATCTGAATGTCTCTATGAGCCTTAGCAATTCTGATCTGACAGAAAGATGGAGTCTGGAAAAACAATTCTCCACAGTATTTACTTGAGCCTTCCTTCTGTCCACACAAACCAAAATTAGCAATGTCAGTGTAGACATTGGGTAGTTATGCCACCCATGGATTTATGAGCTTGCATAAACATCTTGTTATTAAAATGTTAAATATTTACACTGAGATTCTGCAGCCTTCTGGACTCCTGTGAGATTATTTCTCAGCACTGAGGTTAGGATTTTTAAATTAAGAATATTCTAAGGCTGACTTTTTAACATAAAACTGCTTCAGTGCTTTTCTAATCAATGGTTACAGTTTAATTTATGCAATATGAGGATTTAAGTGTTGCTTAATCCTTCTATAGTTCCAGCAAAGATGACCATTTGAGTAAGATTATGTAGCTTTGAAAAAAAACAGTTTTAAATAGGACATTGAAGCAAAAATAAGTAGAGCTCAGGGGGCTGATTTTTGCTGGTATCTCCACATTTGGATTCTGCAATGACAGGGCATATTTCTGTGTAGAGCCCCTAGGAAATCAAGACTTGTACTGATTGTTCCTCTTAAGGACCCAGTATAAATTCCCCTAAGTGAGACTCCTGTTGTTTTTGTTGAGACTTAATTCTGTTTAGCCGTATATACATGTAACAAAACATGCCCTTGGCTTGCCAAACATTATCCCCTTGGCAATCACACGGCAAACACTGTGCTGAAGATTAAAAGAGTCTGTGCTTTAAACAACACTTTCCATGCTTGATGCAATATTTCCCTTTTAATTATGTAGAGAACTGGCACAGTTAAGTGGAGACAAAAGAAAAAAAGTTGTGAAAATGTGCAGATTTTCTTAGTAGAAGTATTTTTTCAAAACAGTAGTGGGGTAGAAATGGTGGGTGGTGGGAGATAATAAACAACCACATATACCTGATGGAAAGACTGGCTCCCAGGTGGGACCTGGAGGAGGTGCAGATTCCATCACTCACTGAGAAGCAAAATGCCAGTTATCTTTTTAAAGCAATGGACCCAGTCAGTGTGGAGAGGGAAATCGTGTGATGAGGCAGCTTGTGCCAGGGAAGGAAATTATAGCTCCAGTTATCTGCAGTGGGTCTTTTAATTTCAATATTTTTAGCATAATTTTAATTCATACAAAGAACAAGCTAACCCTATTTTTTTCCTGACTTAGAAGTTTGGAAGGAGGTAAAAGAAGGATTAAATAGTGACTTGGGAATTTTATAGTGAACATGGATGTTGGCTCTCTGTTGCTGTAGCTACATCATCCATCTCAACATACAGTAGCTATGGGAACAGAACTATTGGACCTTGCAAAGGGAATGCAAACATTTCACTGCTGGTTTGCCATTTGTCAGAGTTCTTTTGTCAGAAGTCTGAACATAATTTCCATTCTGGTCTTGGCTTGTTCAAGCCTAAAACTCTTAACTGTGACATCTCCTTCCTATAGAGTCAGTCTCAAGGCAAATAGGTCTCTTTTCTCCATATCCTTACAGGTCTTTGTATGAAATTCTACTATTTTTTTGATGTAGTTTTCTTGGGGTTTCTTCCTCCTTGACTGAGCAAGGACATTGAGTAAAACAGCTGCATGCAACAGAGGAAAACAGTTGGGCATGGAATAGGCTCTCTAGCAGCACAAAGAGCTTCACTGCTTAGGACACACTTGTGGTTGGGCAGTTTAGTCACAGAATCAGGTGAGTGAGCCCAAATGCTATGTTTATCTTGTATCTTAGGGAATATGGTGGTGGTGAGCAATTTAAAAACAAAGGATAGAATAGCTTATTAAAATAAATAGCAATGATAAACTTACTGTTTTTCAGAAAATGTAGCAATCAGCTGCACGTCATAAGGCGCATTAAGCAGCTAATCCAAGAAGCTTTTTAGACAGGGAATGATCATACTTAGTAAAGCCTATATATGTGTGTACATATACATATATATATGTATGCAAATTGTTAAAAAGAATGTAATTTAAATATAGATATAAATGAAAGTTGCAATTTATTGCTCCTTTCTGCACATCATTCTGATATATGCTGCAAGATTCTTGTCCTTTCCTGGCTGAAGAACTGACAAAATTAAGTATATGTGTATTATGCTACTTGAGCACTATTAAACACTGGGGCCTTTGGGGAGGAACAGGAATACCATAAATATTGCTCTTTCAGAAAAGAAACGGGGCAGTTGAAATAAGATACTTATGCTGATGAAATTAATGTTCACAGTATGACTCTGTCAAAACTTGGCTTAATACATTATAAGCAATTTTCCAAAAAGAAATGTTATATTCAAGATAAAGGCAGTCACAGTGTCCTGGTTTCTGAGAGCAGAATGTAGTTGAGTTTGAATCTCAAGAACTTGATCTGGGCTTACAATTTTTGGCTTCAAATCAAACCAGTAACTTCCTACTTCCTAGGAGATGAACTAAAATAAATCATCCGTGAAGCCTGATTCTGTTTCTTGCTTCTATCTGTTCTACAGCAAGTAAGATTTCTTATTAAAATCACCATGGATACATGATCCTTATAATCCTGTGAGTCTTTTTCTGATTGTCTGCTTAGCTGCAGAAAGTTAACTAATGCTGTGCCTAAGAGAAATGAGTTGCTGCCCCACTTCCAAAACCCCAAATCAAAGCAGCTCACTTTAGAATCAACTGCAGGCATTTTGACCCAGTTCAACCATGGCAGATGCAGTCAACAGTGCTTCACGTCCATCCCAGTGGGATCTAGGGTGTGTGCTCTGTGCTGTGTGGAATTTTGCAGTAGCAGAGGTATAAAACCTGGTACAGGAAGTTGCTTAGGCATCTCTGGAAATACTGGAGTAGCAGTTCAGAAGCAATTGCCCTGACATGGAGCCCTTTTGCAGACACCTATGCATACTTCAGGAAAAAAAAAAAAAAGGGCCTTTATTCAACAACCAGTATAATTGCTATGGACCATTTGATTCTTACTGGTAAACTGGTAAAATTAGCACTCTGATTTGTATCAGCATGTTACTGCTGTGAAAATATGAATATGTAGTCCCTGATTTTCTACCTGTTGCTTATAGACATGAATTCAACTCCCTTACACTTGGTGACATAAAATACATTGGGCAATGCAGACGTCATGGAGAGCATCTCCTGGGCTGTCCACAGCTGGCTGCTGGACAGGCAATGGTCAGAGAGGAAGGACAAGGATTGAGGATCTTGATTTAAGTAACGAAAGCATTGTTTGGTACATCACCATATTGCCATCATTACCTTCTACCAGTATGAGCTTTCAGTAAAAGATAGCACAAATGACTTACTCTGTATGTGTCCTTTCTGGGTTCCTCCTTAGCAGCACAGATGCAGTGTCATTATGTGCTTCTCAGTGGAAGTGGCTGCATCAAAAATTGCTTCTGTTACTGTTTAATGTACTGCAACAAATGCGTAGAACTGTAAATCAAGACATTTGTTCTTCATTTTTAGCAATGCCCTTTCCCTGAACTCATTTAATGAGACAAAGTTGTAAGATGCTTGTATGTTATCCAGCTGGACTGAGTGCATGAATCTTGAACTGTAACTCTTACTACATTCTTATTTTAAAGTCTCCTGTGTCAATAGATAGTGGCAGCTATACTCTTAAGGAAGCCTTGTTTCACATGATACTGCTCTAATGTTGTAAGCAGTATAGTAGACAGGAGAATGCCTGAGACTGGCAGACTTGGGGAATTTCTTTGTTACTGAAGCCCTTTACAGCTGTGTTTCATAAAAGTGAAGGGGCACTGTAAGTGAAGGGGAAGGGTAATTTATGAAAGTTAGAGTATGAACCAAAATGTGATACACGGCAGAAGGTGACAGTGAAGAACAGAAGACTGTGTCATTTATTATCACTGTTTGTCACATAAAACATGCCCAGAAACTACTTCCAGCATATAAATGCAGTTTATGTAATTATAGCAATATAAACAGTTATAAAAGTAGTTACAGACTATTACTGCCTCTAATTCAGATATCTGTTAAAATAAAAATTAAAAAAAAATATTGCCGAGTAACCAAACTATTTTCTATCTGCTTTAGATTAAACTCAAGGTGATAATGTTTTTAACCTGTTTAAGAATTTTTATGCCCCCTTTCTAATGAATGTTGTGGCAAATGTAGATGGCTCAGGTTCCTAACAGTAATTGTCAGTTACACATCTCAACCCAACTACACTGAATAGCTCGCTATCAAGAGTTAAGTATACTCTTTTTTTTTTTTTTTTTTTTTTTTGAGTACACTTTGATGTTAAGTTTCATTTAATGTCTTCCTGATCCTAGTGGTGTGCATTTGACTGTGCCAGTGCCTCTGTGACACCAGGCACTTGGGACAAGCCAGGCTTGTGTCCAAACAGAGGAAGAGCTCCAGTGCTGGAATTACTACTACTTGTCTGAGAGAGCTTTTGTTGTTTGCTGTTTTGTTTTGGTATTTTGCGAATGCTGCACCTTTCTGATCTAGTCCAGGACAGCATCTTACACCTGTGTATGACAGCTAGTGTAATGGGACATTATCCGACTTAAAGCTGTGGATGGGAAGTACTTTTTGTTTGCAAGGACCCCATGGAAAAGAAGGTGAAGACGGTCTCGTGGCAGCATATTCTTGCTGTTTTTGAACATGAGAAGGATGTATTTCCTATATATCCTTTCATCTAGTTTTCTGTTCTCACTTCTGTTCTTCTCTTCTTCCTCTCAAGTGTAAAAGCAAATCTCCTTCTCTCTGTGTTTCCATCTAGTAACTCCAGCTTCTTTCCTGGGGTCTTTTGCTTCATGCCAGTACAGAGGAATCAGGAAGATTGTGCTAACTGGTAGCAGGAAGAGGAGAATAGGGCACTTCCCATGCTGACCATGCATAGGATGGCTTGGAGCCGAGGTGCTATGTCATGGTAATAGAGAGCTAAGCAGCAATATGGACCGTACTGACCCTGTATATAAGTTGCTTTGGTTTCTTGGCTAGAACAGAGGATGCCTGCCTCCTCTGTGTGATGCTCCACGCTACCCTGAACTCTAGGATAATTTACTGGATATTCCTTCAGTGAGGAACATGGTAAAAAATGGAGGAAAGACAGTGGGAAGGAGGTGATCTGCCATACTCCAGTAACCTCTGTAGAAGCAGATAAGAGACATCCTTTCTTTAGAAATGTTCTGAAGGAAAAGGGTTGCCCTTTCGTCCTTTCCCCTTCTCTTGCAAAGTCTGTTGGCTATAAAAGCAGTTTCATTCTTTAATATTTACACAGATTGACCTCAGAAATAATCAGTGGCATCCTAAAATGACTGCTAATCCTGGAATCTACAAAGATGTCTACCATTTGTCAGATACACAACATTTCAGTAATCATAAAAACACAAGGACCAATTTAGTAACCTTTTCCTGGCATTGCTTGCTACATGTTTACTGTTAGACCATGCTTAGTATGGACAAGGGCAGTGAGTAACTTAATTTTTTGAATTACTATAATTCCTTACACTTCAGTATCTCATGTCCAGGCTAATGGTCTTCGTTTGAATCTGTGTTTTAACTTTCCTTGGTACTTTCAGCTTTCGTATTCTACACATGAGCTTTTTTTGGTAACTATGGTTGTAATATTCAGATTGGTTCCCTAATGCCTTAATATTTTTGGGATCTCAAACACTCCTGTAGAAAAGAATTAAAGCCTATAATTAAAGAACTATTTAAAAATGCTTATGCCTCTTTTCCATGGAATGTACTAGCAAGTATAGGTATATATAGTATATATTAGCAGATTCCTAGGTCTGCTTTACACTGTGCCCAATGGTGCTGAACAGTTACATCTGAGATGCAAAATCCTGTAGCTTCTCAGGAAAACAAACAAACAAACAAACAAACTGGAGGATTGATTGTTTTGGTTTTGGGTTTGGGTTTTTTTTGCATTTAAAGTAGAATTGATACTTTACCTCTTGGGATGATTTAGATGGACAGGAGTAGTAAAACCCATGAATCTATTGTACCAAATTTATGCTAGTACCTTATCAGAGAGTGAGTTGTCTTAGTGCTACAGAGACTTCCCAGTAATATTATACTCTAAAACCAAAAGTACAGCTCTGCCTGGTTGTTCAGTCCACAGTACCTATAAATCTGCACAGTGCCCTTGAGTGTTGGTGGTCTCTCATATCTTTGCAAGATCAGCAGTGGAGCATAAAGTCTTTCAAAAGCTGCAAGATTGCTGATTTTTCCAGGTGGGTTGTTAAATGGAAAATAAACAGCTCTGTAATGCATTCCTATTTTCTGTGGATAACCATTGTTTGAAAATAAGCACAGATTGACAGGCTTAATGAAGTCTCAATATCTTAATAGGAATGTAGATTGACATTTACTCTCTTTTTTTTTTCTTTTTTTTTTTTCTTTTTCAGTACCAAATAGGGGGAAATAACACCTTTTCCTCATTTTCTTATTACTTTTACAGACACCAGGCTTTGTTTCTAGGTAAATTTAATTGTAGTCATGGTCTAATGTCTCTCTTTAACATAAGAATATGTACATGCACAAAGTTGCTCTGGTGTTGCTCTGTTCTGTCTGTTGATTAACTGAACCATCAGCTACTTGATAGTGTCACATGAGGTAAGACAGAGCTTTGTGTTTTCTCAGACATTATTGCAAGGTAGAGTTAAAGAGTGCTAATGGAAAGTCAGGCTTTTAATTTCATCCTGCTGTAGTCAAATATTTAATGAATTGTTGCATGTTTTTGCAGCTGAACATTAAGACTTTTGTTCTATGTACTTAATGATGTGTACTGAATCTTCATAAGCCCAGTGGTGCATTCTGCTCCACAGCATCGTGCTGAGGTGCTAGTCAAGGGGAGGCTGTAAATCTCAGTAAAAAAAGAAAACATCTGGGAAATGGTATTGTACCTTGCAGATGTAAAGAATATGCTTTCAGTAACCTTCTAAACAATGTTTTAAAGTCATTAAAACAGTCCGAGGAGGGTGATGCTCAGTTGAGAAGAGAGATAATCAACCTATATAGACAGGTGGCCATGTACAACTGTAATACTTCTTTCCTCTGGTTCCTAGCTTGCAGATACTCGTATCCATCCTGGTTCATCATTGATACCAATAATTTCCAGCTGCTGCTTGCTAGTATGAGCATATTCCTGGTAACTGAGGATGATATTTGAGTAACTGTAGACAATTGGGCTGCATGTGAAAAAAACTTGATTTTTGAAAACAAATTGTTGAATGTGAGGTTCAACAAAACCAATTGGCTTCAGGGCCTGTAGTTCAGTATTCTTTGATCCAGCTTCTAACTTCATAGGGCAGAAAGACAGAAGTCTTTCTGTCTCCCTTTTCCTTGTTTTTGGTTGAAAGAGAATTATACCAGCAGATGTACAAATGCTAGTGATGTGATCAAAAATCCCAGTTAAATTTCACTCCCCGAAATTTAAATACTATTTTTAAAGTACTGAATTACAGACAGTTACTGCAGACTAACTTTGGTTTAACATGCCTAATTTGTAATTCTTTCAGTGAAACTGCAAAATTTTTTCTTAATGATGATAACATTTTGTGAAGACTTGAGATCTTGATTTGTATTGTTATCTATAGTTATTTCTGAGGAAAAGATCATAATGAAAGTTTCTCAAGAGCATTTACTGAATTATGAAAATGTAACTTATCAAAATAAAATTTGGAACTTAAAAATAAGAGGAAAATCTAATCTCTTACTGAAATTACACATTGATTTGTATCTGAGTTACTTGGTATAGCAGATACTATCACCACATTATTCTGAAGAAGTTTTAGAACTGCTTTTATTTTAATTTAGCCTGATAGGAAGTAGTTATTTGCCACTCACTAAAAATAAAATTAAGATAGGAAAAAAGATGGTCAAAAATATCCAGGCAAAACAGGCATCCAGTTTCAAATTGCCATGTTTTCATTTGTGGATTAATTCTATGCTATAAATAACATCATTAAAATAAAATGATTGTTATAGTGCTCCAGCTGGAAAGCTACTCAGAGAACCAAAAATATCAGTTAAGTGCAAATGAGCAAAGGAATTTATGTCAAAACACACTCCAACAGCTCAGTAGATGGAGAGCTAATAGCGTAGATCATCTTGCACTGATGATGCACTGTAGCTGGCTGGTAGACAACAGAATTGTTCTCAGCTTTTTCATTTTAAAGTTAGTTTAATTTTTTAGGACAATTTTGGATTCTCCATGTAGGTTTGAAATAGAAACATTGCTGGGAGTCTCTCTTTTCTCTACCTGTACTGATTTTTGCAGACTCCCATGTCTTCACTCCTGATATAGCAGTTACCTGAGACTCAGTTCTCTTAATTTCCATCCACAACTGTCTTTTCTGTGGCTTTGTGGTATAGTCCTTTATCGGGTTTATTTGAAGTGATGCAAGATGTCTTGACTCCTGAACATGTGAGGTTAACTTGTCAGAACAAAGCATGCTAAGGAAAATCACACATATTTAAAATCAGCCTAAAGAACTCTTATGTTTCTTGAATTTATCTGAACAACAGGCTAAAAGGTACAAGTGACTGAAATAAATTGACTTTTTTTTTTTTTAATGAATAATTCACTCTCCTTGCAAACATGCACCATTCCCAGACTTAAGCATTTAAAATTAATGATGTCTGAAGAAACCATGAGACAAAGAAAATGCCTGCTGTGTTTAGGACTCTTGGAGGACTTTTCTTGCTAAAATGAGGATTAAAAATGAAAGCTTAGATTATTTTTGTAATAAATAGTAGAGCTGATGCTTTAAAAAAAAAATTCCAAACACTTTGAGGTTATGGTAAAAGTATGAGCTGACAATTTAAAAATATAATTCATATATAGTTCACAGAGCTCATAGAAACTTAGTTAATTTCATACTGAGTGTCATAGAGTTATAATGCCATATTATTTAGTTATTTTAACTTCACTTATTTCTCAGGCTAGGAACGTTAACATTTTTTTGTCACACATAACATTTTTCCTGACTAGCCTCTGACACACATGATATTGAAAGTAGTTTTATTTTCAGTTTAAAAGAAAATCTTTGTTAATCTTTGTTTCTTCCTCTGTAATAGTTCTTTGAACTTTTTACATGGAAATTACGCTTATTTTTTAAATTAATCAGAAAACCTTTTAAGATTAATTTATTTTCTAATCAGTGGCTATAAAACAGGTTTTGAACCTCTCAACAGGCACTGAAATGACACTCAAAAGTCTCCTTTTTATGTAATTGCCATGATGTAACCTGTATGGAAGCAGAAGTCCCTGCATCAACACATGTATGTCCATCTACTCATGATGAAAAAACAATTACATCAAAATGTACATCAAAAAATTACTTCAATGTCAACAGGTACCAAGTTAGAGGGGTTCACAAATTCAGTCTGTGACTTTGAGCCTGTGGTGCGGCCCTTTGTAGCTGCTTGCCCCTCAGTGCAGGTGCTGAGAACTGAGGCCTACACGGACATTTTTCATTCCCCTGCTATTATTTACCTGACCACATTTGTGCTGCTAATCTTAATTTACTTACCAAGGCTTCCGAAACTCTAGAATACAGACTAGTTTGAGTAGACAGAGTGAAAATGATGAGGGGAATTTACCTAAACTTGTCAGCCTTCAAATCCTTAACTCCTGACATTCTTTCCAGATGATCCTTCCGTATCCTGCTCTATTGAGCATCATCTCCAGTAGCACCGTGTTGCCACTAGTTGATATTTAATCTCACCTCAAAGGAAGACAATTCTAAATTTTCAGGACTTTCGATGACAGTAATAATGTAGTTGCATCAGCTCAGATATGTAGGTAGGAAAGGCAGCTTCTGCAGTATGTAACAAATATAACTCTGAACTTTCAAACGTGTAATTTTTAAAAAGGTCTTGGATAGTTAGTGAACCAGTTTAGAGCTTCCTCTTGCATCTGTTCAAATTTCAATAATTACTCCTAAAAGGCATGTCCTTTTAACAAAGACGTGTCTAATTAATAAACGGAATAAACACAGCACTGACCATGGATGCATCAGTTCAACACCTGAAAACCTAATGAAAGCAGGTTAAAAGGCATTTATTGTAGTTTTCCAAGCATTCACGATGTTCTTTTTAAGCAAAATTACTTTGTTTTCTTGCATCTGTCTTTAATAAAGCCCTAAAATGGCTGCCAAGCAGTAGCTTCATCTCTATCCAGATGGATACACCTGAGCTTTCTTAGACTGAGAAAAAATTATTCTCCTCACGTGAACCAAAACTGAATGAAATGTGCATATTTGGAACTAGAAATCAAAATGTCCACGTACAGATGTTCTCAAGCCTAGAGGCAGAAATGCGAAGGAGCTTGGTTCCAGAAGGAACTTTCAGCAATACCTGAAAATATACAAAGATGCTTTACAGCTCTATATTTCCCATAATAGCACAGTACTGTAAAATTTAGATGAGTGACTTGTTCATTATGCTATTCTAATATGTGCAATATAATGGTAAGCTTCAGAGACAGTAATTCAGTACAGTGCCAATATTCAGAAAAGCAGCCTTCTTCACCGGAGTTTTGGGATAAAGTTATATGGAACAAGCTTTCTTTTTAAAACAAGGAAAAATACATCCAAAACTTTATAGCACCTGTTGGCATCAGGCAGAGTCTTTCTGGGGATGAAAAGTGATACCCCATTTTGCAAATGGGGAAGTTGGGCTGCATATGAAGTGGGCTTCCACACAACGGCAACTGGAAGAGACTGAGTAGGTTTTGGGCTCTCGCCTCCTCTGACCCCAGACTGCTATGGATCCCTGAAAACAGGGAGAGGGAGATAGTCTCAAGATTTTGTACTTCACTGAATTTTTTATTGCAGTAATTTGTGTCTACGTTTGGGCTTTGAAAGGGAACATCTTGTCTGTCATTTTTACCATGCTATGCTTCATACTATGACAGCTCCCAGAAGCTTAAACCAAGGGATGTTGTCTCACTGCTCTATGATGGCAATTTCACCTTGAGAAGATGACTCCTTCTCCAAATGGGCATGTTGTGGTTTTAGGGATAGGAGGTTTGTTCTTTAGACTTGCAGAAGATGTAAAGCTGGGACAGGTTTAAGTGTGAATGGCAGGGTATGACAAAATGTAATGGTGTGATGGTAGTTTTGCATTATTTATCTAAGTTGTCCTGAATAAAGACAGTAATTCCTTCTGTGACTTCTATGTTTGAATTAAGTGGCTCATATCAGATTCTGCCAGGAGAAGTATGTGACATGAGAGAAGTTTGCAATGGCTGGTAACTAGCATAAAAGGACCTCTTTTTTTAGTGCTGTATATTCACACAGCATAAACTTTAAAAATAAACCTTTTTTTAATCATTACTTTGCAAAAGCTAATAAATTCTTAAATCGAAGAGTTGTCCTTTTATAGTGAAGAATTGCTGAGCTGAAAGCAGGCAGTGAAATTGGCCATTTATGGAAGAAAGGGTTTTATTCTGTTTTATGTATAATTCATAGAATGAGCTTAAGTGTGGTATTGCTTACTGATTACCTGGGATTAAAAATAGAAGAAATACAAGAGAGTAAGAGATGGTGGTAGGTAAAAGATTTAAACGAAGATCTGGGGTTGCAAATACTCTTAAAATATTTATATGTTTCTTGAGACATATTTCTTGATACTGGCTCACTTAGCATTTTCTGAAATAGCAGGAGACCTTTGAAAGTAATATTTCCAAATATGGATATGAGACTTCTATGCACTTGAATCATATTTAGACCCGACCGCCTTGTTTGTGATGTGTGAATTTAGTGCTCAGCTTGTGCATGTGGGGGGATTACCCAGAAAACTGCAGTGAGCAGAACTGTGTACATGATTTCTGCAGAGCTGAATGCCTCTTGGCTTGTGGCGGCCAACATCTTGAAGTTTATGAAGCGCAGCTCCCTCTCCCCACCCCCAGGCAAATGAATTGCCAAACCCTAGGAGCCAGAGCTAAGGCAGCAGGCCAGAGGCACTCACTTTGTTCCCATTCCTTGATGAAATCTCATAGGGGAATGTGGGGACCCCATCCCACCAGCTAACGTGCTAGTGCAGGAAGGAAAAAAACCCAACTTGAAATGCTGCTCAGTCTGACCATTCCTACCTTACCAGCCACGAGAACTGGCTACAAAAAAAAAGAAAACCTCTGGAAAAGCCAGTTACTGTTGGGAGTCTGGGCAGCTGTGTTCTGTTAAATACATTAAAATGGACTGGTATCTTCTTACTTGTTCTAAAACATGGACATCCTGGGTCAT
Organism: Megaceryle torquata; assembly: GCA_024611175.1. Classification (NCBI taxonomy): domain Eukaryota; kingdom Metazoa; phylum Chordata; class Aves; order Coraciiformes; family Cerylidae; genus Megaceryle; species Megaceryle torquata. The sequence goes on from JANIJG010003748.1 coordinate 43,141, forward strand.
GTGCTACTATAGTGGACAGCACAGTGGGACCCCAGTGCTGTTTTGAAACATGGCCTACTACTGAAATAAAGTAGTGCTGAAAGAGCTGACAGAACCTTTCTAGTGGTATTTTTCTTTTTATTTATGTCTCTCTCTTGAAAAATGAAAACCAATTTTCCATATTTCTCAAGTCTACATTGCTTGGATAGACTTCTCTCACTTTAATCCCGAAATAGCTCAGTTATACTTGATAGTGATGTCTGCCTGCCTTCTTTGGTTAGAATAAATATTTTTTCAAGTAGCCATGGCTGAAAGGTCTTTAAACTTAAGGAGTGACTTTAAAGAGTTCTATAAATAGCTTTCTGTACAGCATGTGAGCCCTGTAAAGTAAGCTCTTTTCAGTTATATGGTCTGAGTTGACCAAAATTGCAAATTACATACAGCCTTGATGGAGGTCTAGTCTACATCAAGAGTAATATAATCTAAGGCAACTGATGTGCCTTCTGAATGGTAGAAATTGAATTGTGACCATATTAGGTATTAATTACATTCCTTGACACAAAATGAAAGTCATTGCTCAGGTGAGGGGGGGGAAGGGACTACATCCAACTCCACAGCTATCCCTGCAAAGTTATTTTTCTTTTGCTTTCATTTAGTGAGTGTAAATTTGATAGCTCTAAATTGGACAGATTTTCTACTGATACTTAAACAGATGAGAAAACCAAGCTATTTTACTGAAAGGAGATACGCACCTGATCATCTTTCCAGCTTCTAGCTTTCATTTCATTCCTGCTGCATTGTTCGTTCTTCTCCTTTTTGGGTTACTGCTAGCTTGGAATGGTTCTGGCTGAGTAATTCTTAAATTGGATTTCTGCCTTGCCTGGTTTGAGCATAAATCTCTTAGTGCAGTTCATGGATTGTGCTAGCTGCTCAATTTACATCTTGCCAAATGTACTTGTTAGCCTCCAGTCTTACGTAACCTTCCCTCTAGCAGAGCTGATCAGCCATCCCAATATAACCCGAACCAAAATCTAGTAAAAAAAGAGAAAGTACAGTCAGTGGAGATGTCAGAAAAAAACATAGGCAGTCAGTCTAGAGTCTGGAATCCAAGGTGACAGATCTAACAGCTTAACACATGACATGGTATGGCTTATTGCCTGGTTTAGCTTTGGGATTATTAGAAACACTTTACATTTTCAAAGTGGATTTCTCAAAGCAAACCATTATCGTGTTGGGTCACAAGACAAAACTCTGTAATAGAGGTTGCTTTTATTCTGCGTCCCCCTCTATCAGCTTGCATCACTGAAACTGAAAAACAAACTCTGCTTCTTTCTTCTCAACCATCTATGGCACTTTCTGAATATGTATTAGCTTATTACCAAAATGTGACACTGAAGGGAGAGTAATAGGCTCCACATGACAGCATTCATTTATGCATGCCTACGGTTCTTTATCTGGGTCAAGAAATACAAGTCTAATTTCTTACATTTTGGAGAATATCGCTAGCTTCAATAAAAGATTCCCTAAGACATCTTGGTATTTATAATAGGCATTAGAGGAGACTAAAGGACTAGTGATGAAAAAGGTGGAGAGAGATATTTCTAAGACACAAATAGAAATCAGCTGGTTAATGCTGTTTGCTTGACAGTGATTGTTGTGTACTGGTTCCATGTTATTTTGATAATCTTTCCCCGGTGACTGAAGTGAAACTGGTAAACCTGGTAGTTAGAATGTAATGCTTTGTTTAAAAATGGAGGGGCAAAGTGAAAAAAAAAGTAAAAATACAGTATGAGCATGCATTGTAAATCAGATCAAAAAAGAAAGTCTGGAACATGAGATTTTCTTCTGTGTTAAAACATATGCAGCTTTAAAAAAAGCACATAGGAAATTCTCACAGGAAATGCAAATGACCAAAGTGACAAACATATTAAGTTTTAATATTATATTAAAATAGACCAAGCTACAGCCTGGTAGAAAATGTATATGGTACAAATTAGTGTCCAGGAGCATGAATGTACAATGTTTTCCAAAATGTTGAGAATTCAGGCTTGCATTTCTCATTTCTTCTGAGCATGGCTTCACTGCAAGACACTATTACAACAGAGCTGTGATAATCTGAGAGCTGATAAGGTGCTGACACAGATACTGTGGTCACGAGGAGGATTTTTTTTCTTTAACAGCATGAAAAATACTTGTAATTGAGCCCAAAGTCTTTCAGGGTTTAATTACAGGTAGTTTTGATGTTAGGCAAAACATGACTTGACTTGTATATATTGACTTCATACAGAATTTTTTTGTTTAAAATGAAATTTTGTACACAAAGCTATTAAGTCAGAAGTTGTTATTCCAAAAAGAAATGCAGCAGATCTTCAGGAAGTCAGCGTAAAATACTCTGTAGGTGCTGCTGAAATGGTAAGTGGCTTTGTGTTGGTTGCTTGCAGGAGGTTAAATTCCACCAGAGGCATGGTACTGTTCTAAAGACGTAAGTGTACTCAGCTTTCTAGTGCAATGTTAAACTTGCAGGTATTTTCAGAGCAACATTCCAATTACTCATTTAACTGTCATTAGCAGTTGTGTTTTAACCGGTTAAATTGGTTTAATCCCGTGACTCTTGCATATACCTTCACTTCTGAGGAATGCCATTGAGGTGTTCAGGGCCGAGGTTATCGGGAAGATGGGCACATCACCAGTAACTGAGGCAGCTGCATGTCTTGTGATTAAGATTTTGGAGAACTGTGGGTGTTTTTTCTTTAAATCAACCAACCCCTTACAATGTCTAAACCTGAAGCTGTGGTACCTCCTGGAACAGCATCAAGTGGATATGCAATCATTTCCTTTTGAGGAAAAATAGAGAAAAGCTATTGCTTCAGCTTCATATAGAGCTGAAACAGATAAAAGCGGATAGAGAATGTGTTAACTAGATCATAACTCTTAAAATACTTTAATAGTTAGGTAATAGAATAAATGAGTCAACAGTAAACACTTATTTAAATTGCTGAACTTTTGTTTTGCTGAGAAAACTAGATACTGTGTATTTTGGAAAGAAGTGCTTGCAGTGTTCTCATGAATACCATGACATGCACCACAGTGGAGAGTGTGCTGTGTTAGGTGGCTGGTCTTCCTTCCCTGTTTTCCTCCTTGCAGTGGTGCAATTGTGGAGTCATGTGCTGCAGTCAGAAATGGTGTGCTGCAGTCCCTGTGGCTTGTATTTAAAAGAGCAAAGCAAAATTGAGAATGAGATTTGGTTCATAAATTATACACGTGTGTTCATTGCCTGTAGTGAGGGTGTCACAGAAACAGAAGATAAATGCATAGTCTAAGCATTGCCATTATCTGTTGTAGGTCTGAGCTGTCTGTTAAGAGTCCCGTATATCTATGTATAGGCTGTTTTCTTACATCTGAGGCATACACCCAGTGCTTTTTTGAGTGAGCAGCAGCAGGGGCAGCCTAGCGATTGGGAAAGAAAAATGATGAAGAATTTATCAGTTACTTGGAGAATCCATTTTCAAAATGAAACTGGTAGTTCCAACTTTTCAAAGTTAATGTGTCCATTCCCTATAGCATACTGTTACGTAAGGACTGTCTCAAGTTTTAATAAAACTACTTTGACCAGTTAAATGGGCATTAAAGTAATACAGATTTTTAAGTGTGGAGTGTTAAACAGATATAGTGTAAATGTAGATCCCCATAAATCATTGTTGCCAGTGACAGTTCCCTGGTTAAATACACTGAGACCTTTCTCAAAAACCGAACATGGGTCTCCATGTCCTTGTTAAGGAAATGGCAAGTTTACTATTCATGTAAGCAGTAACTGAGGATATTTGCTATTGAAAAAAAAAAAAAAAATGAAGAAAATATGTACATGAGGATTGTACAATAATTTCTTCTTTTTTTGGTATAGAAAGCATGAATTGAAATCTCTCCATATGCCTCATACTGTATTTGTTCAGAATGAGGTAGAAAATTATAAGCTATAGGTGTTAAGCTGGAAAAAAGCCCTTTCCCAGTGTACAGTCCCTCCTGGAATGAGGTCTTCCCACATCTGCTCTTCTCTAGGATTGTAGTGTGAAGGAGGGTAAGTTTTCGTTGCTTAATAGCATCTGACTTGCATTTTTGGAGTGTCACTTTTGGAGGCACCCAAAACAGCTCAGGGGCCTTCAAGCCAAGTGTGGTTTTAAGATCCATGATAGAGATAGCACTGGAGGGACAAAATTCCAGCAAAATGTGAATCAGAAGGAAACCATCCCATTATCTAGGCTTTTATTACCTTGCATGTTTATGTAATTAGATGTGGTGGTATGTTAAGTATTTGAGGGAGGCAAAAAGTGACTGGCCATAATTGGAATAGTAAGTGTAAAATCTCATCTTTCCCTCGGCTGTGCATGTTCCTGAGACCTGAACAGTTTGAAAGAGGTGGGTAAAAGCCACCTCTGAAATGTGCATCATTTCTTATTTAGGAACTTAATTCTAACTTTGGCTAGTGTAAAATATGTATTAAATTGCTTCCTGGGGAGTCATGCACAATCCTCAAAGTAATCTGGGAACTTCGAAAGAATAAGGAGAAGGCACATGCTTATATTTTTGGCTTAGTCTTTCAGGTTATTTGGAAGCCTGCAAACTGTTTCTCCCAAGAGATATTCTTATAAAATTAATGTCAGTCTCTGCAAAACAGGTGCTTACAGCAGAGGTTCCCTTTCCAACGGTGTGCCTAACAATAGTGTGATTAAGATCTCAGTCTGGGACAGACTGACCTTTGGCTGTGTGTGTGTACTTTCCTGAGCATGTCTGCAAGCCGCTTTCATTATTCAACACAAAGAACATATGCACTTAATTTGAATATAGGAGAAATGCTTCAAACATGAGCTGGGTCTCAAGTCTGTAGGAGGAGCTGTAGGGTGAATGGGGCAGAGAAGGCAAATTGAAATTGATGGCAGCATTTTTGATTTAAGCAATCAGAGCATTAGATGAACTGAACACAAGGCTGAGCAACACAGACACTGCACTGTAAAAATAACCTATTTTAAACTGCTTTGGTGTTGCTCAGTTTTTAATATGGATGGTGTTTGTTTTATAAACAAGGCAAAACAGCCTTGCAGGACCTGCCAGGGATGAAACTGGAGGCACTAGCAGTTGTATCTATGGTGCTGGGCAATGCAGTGTTCTGTTGCATCACTGAAAAAAAAAATCAGTGGTGTCGAAACAGTGTGATTCTGGTTTGAAACCAGTAATGGGAAACTATTAAATAATGCTAACACCAGAATGGATCATTTGTAGCCAGTCGTGTTAGTTCTATTTATATTAGCTGGTCTAATGAAAGAGGTTATCTCTGCCTGTAAAACACAAGCCCTTGCCTGGGGTGAGTGGGGAGTTTGCACATCGCAGGTCCTTTCTTCCATGCTGCTTGTTGACTTGGGAAGGCAAGACTGGTCCATGTTCTGCTGATGTTTTCTTCAAGATTGCTTTGTAGCTGGAGAAGCTATGGGTGTATCAGCTTAAAGAAATGAGATACTACATTCAGGGGCACATACGTTCCTACAGAGCAAGCAGCTCTTCAGCACATGGGTCAGTACTTCACTGAAGTGGATTTAATAGGGTGATCCAGACAGAGACTGGGTAAGGCAGGTACCTTGATGTATTTATTCCTGCAGACTCTCCTACAGCTGAAGTAATGCTGGTGTCTGACTAGAGTCAGACTGGGTAGTGGATCTTCTTCAGTCACTATGTCTCCAGGTTCTTCAGCTGTACAGTCCTCTTAAGTCTGGAGGTTGCAAGTCCAGAGTCTTCAATGGTTGCTTTCAATGTAACCCACAAACTCTTCATCACTCTCTGATCAAATAACAGATACATTTTAGTTTTCTTCAGGACTTCTGCCCAGCTAGCTAGCTAGCTTTTTTTCCATACAGGGTGCAAAGACAAATCACACTTGTGGTTTCAGGTTGATGTGAATGAATTGATACTTCTGGCAAAACCTTTGCATGTAATGAGGCTGCTGGTCTTATGCCAGTTCTGTTCTTGGAAAAATAGGTTCCTAATTGATGAATTAATACATACCTTGTAGCTCAGGTATTCCACATGAATCTTCCTAACATCTCAGGTACAACTTTTTCATTTGTTCTCAAAATAGATGTCATGCTGAGGGTAGGAGAAAAAATTATCTGTGGTCTGTGAAGAAAACAGCACAAGTGCTGAGCCAAGATGTTCCCAGTTTATTATTGTGTGTCTCACAGCAATAAACACACCAAATTGTTTGGTGTTAAGGACTTGGCTTGAACAATCGGGGCACATGGAGACTACAGGCGATGTTTTGTTGTGTGCATCTAATGAACTAGCATCTTGTTACCCTTGGATACATGTAACTGCCATGTGAAGGCAGTGTGCTGCTCACAGCCCTGCAGATGTGACATTGCATGAGGTGCCCACCCCCACAGGGCACAGCTCTGTGCCATCCCCTGTCATCTCTTCAGAAGGGAGAGGTGGTCATGTGTGTGCTTCTTACTGCCTCTTTCACACCAGCACCACAACATGTCTGACTATAGGAGAATTGTTTTCCATCAGTTCTCTGATACACAGGGAACACAGAACAAGAAGGTAGGGTAGGGTAGGAGAAAGGAAAGAAGGGAAAGGGCAAAGAAAGAGGAGAAGGGAAAAGAGAAGAGAGGAGAAGAAGGAAGGGAAGGGAAGGGAAGGGAAGGGAAGGGAAGGGAAGGGAAGGGAAGGGAAGGGAAGGGAAGGGAAGGGA
>JANIJG010003749.1:0-38467 GCA_024611175.1 Megaceryle torquata
ATTTAGAAATTATTAAATGTATATTTAAAATGTATAATAAATGTATAATTAAAAACTAAACTGGCTTTGGAATACAACTTCCATGCTATTTTTGCAGTATTTTATAGTTTTCAAAGTATTTTTGTAAATACAAAATACTCTTAAAAGTCACCACATATAAAATGTGTTACTAACACAACATATTTACAGGTTTGTGGGTCTTACTTCACCAGCTAAGAACTTTTTAAATACAAGCACTGGATTACACTGTAGCCATTGACAATTTTGAAAGATGGAGAGAGAGCAGATTAAATAGAGAGAAATAGAAAAAATAGGTAAGAAAACATCTGTTTAAAGGTGACACACATACACACACCTGAGGATTCTGAAAGCACAAGTAGATGCAGAAGAAACAATGTATTTTTAACAAATTTTGTCCACGTACAAAAGTAGGGAGGAAAATGTCACAGTTAAATGTATGAAGTATTTTGTCTGCGATGTAGGGTGGGTAGGAGTGCTACTGGATACAGGAAGGTGATTTAATTTTTGCAGGGAACCTCTAATATGTATATGTCTGATATGAATCTGTCCCCAGAGAAGTGAACTAAAAGTGCTTATGAAATTTATATTCCAGCAAAACTTCTGAGCTCTTGGGGAACACCATCAGCCCTGGAGGCTTCCCAGTGCTGAGCTCCTGGGTGCTATTTCCCTTATTACAGACAAATGAAAATATTCCTGGAGAAAACACATGCCCCAAAGGAATAACAAAACACAAGCATCTAAGGTGGTGGGATGTGAACAGCTTGGAAAATAGGGGAAGCCAGCAGCACCATTTACTGTGTCAATACATTATGTCAAAACAAAATGCTCAAAGGTGCAATCTTACTGAAAAGGGATTGGTATTACGCAGTATCTTCCAGTTAAAAGGAAAAAAACATGACCAAATTTCCCCATCCCCCCAGGAATAGGCCTTGACAGAATTGGTATTCATACAAAGTTCCTAAAGAGTATCATTAAAAAAAGTTCAATCTTTCCAGAAGGATTACTAATGAACATGAGTATACGGCTCAAACTGACTGAATTCTTTTAAAATTACCTAAACCAAGGAATACTAAGAGTATTTTCAATAAAACTACTCTTGGAGCTTTTAAGCCAGATACAATTCTTGGACCAGACAAGCATTGTTAATCAGCTGACACACGTTACTCAGCATACTTTCAGAAAAATTAATTTCCTTCATAATCGTTGCTGCCTTCAAATGCCATCTACTGAAAGTGAAATCACTGAGTAAAATGGTCTATTCTTGAACCACCTTTAGCTAAGTAACTCATTTCACAACAAACGTGAGAGAATTAGTTTCAGATCAGAGTGCAAAAAGGATGTATTTGGATTAAATTAAACATTTTCTGTGAGAAAATGTCACGGACATATGTATTTACATCTTTCGCAAACAAATATTTGCACTTCAGTAGCATGTATTCCATTTGGTGTGAAAATGTTTTGATAATATCATAACTATACAGCCAACAAAGCTGAGGAGAAGAGCACAAAATATTTACAGTAGTAATATAGGTAGTAACCTGCATGAAGAATCCTATATTTACACAGTTCTTGCATCTCTTCTGAACAACTTTACTGAAGAAGCTTTGATTCTCCCTTCTAAGCCACCTGAGCAATAGCAGTCTAATCCAGGATAATAATTTTTATGCCCTTACATCACTGACAAGCAAGAATTAACAACAACTGTAATTCCTATATGTAGTTCTAATTTAGAATGTATTCCTTTGTGTGAATTACTGGGGCAATCCACTGTAGTAACCTGACTCTCTAAATAAAAAAGGGAGTGGAAATAGTAGGGCAACATCAATATTAAGAGCTCACTGCAGCATGAGTTTGCTCAAAAAAGCGATCATTTTGGTAACAACGAAGATTTTTAATGGAATGTAGAAAATAGCCTTCTCTGCTTCAAAACTGGTATTTCTGCTGTAAGAGTATCTGCATAGATCACCTCTCTACTAAGAACAGAATCACTTAAGATCCAAAATGAACAGCCAGCACAGGATCAGACTGATTTGGGTCTGAATTGTCTCCCAAACCAAAGAAACCCGAAATCAGCTGGAAAGCCTGGAAGGATAGATTATTTTCTACTGTGTTTAACTCATTGCTGCAGCTATTTCCTTTACAGGAGAATGACAGCTATCTCAAAAGTTCTATTCTTCTCTTGACAAAGGTGGTTATTTTGAGGTTTTGGGGTTTTATTGGGGAGTGGAAAGGGGTGGTTTGGTTTTGTTGCAGTTTTTGTCTTTTTTGGGGTTGTGGTTTTTATGGTTGGATTTTTGTTGGGTTTTTGGCTGATTGGTTGGTTTTGTTTTGTTTTTAATTCAAGGTGTGAAGACTCTGAAGTTTTGGAGCCCCTTGGCCAGCAATGCTGAAGTTATGAGTTCTGTTCCTATACTCTGGTAGCATCATGCCTTCCAACAGTACCTGTCTTCCATTGTTTTCTATTACATACAATTTTCATGCAAGGTGACAAAAAGCTCAACTACAACTTCTGAAAAGGAGTCCAGATCAGCCATACTTCTCATACTGAATTTATTATTCAAACCACTCATACGTTCTGGAAGTATAACAAAGAGAGAGCAGCTAAAATGCTATTTAAGATAGACCACAAAACTGCAGGTCTTCACAAGCTGGGGGTGGCAGGGATAGGAAGAACAATAATAAAAAATTATCCCAAATAATATCTTGTACTATCTCAAATACCCAGTCACAGAAAATTAGGATCAAGTAAATAGAAAGAGGAAGAAATAAAATTACATACTAGGTTAGAAGTGGGACCTTATGAGTGAGCCAAATATAGCTCTAAGTTCATTCCACCTTAGCTAATCAGAATTTACAACCTTCTCTAATTTTGGAGACTGAAGTGCCTGAAAACATTGTTTTGTGATTTAATTCCATTACTGCACACATCTAAAGGAAACTGTGTCCTTAAATCCATTAATATAACATATACTATTCATTCCATTCCTCTGGGTACTTGACAGGTCCTTCAGAGCTCAAAGAAATTTAAAAGGCATTAAAAGGTCAGCAGAAATTTCAGACTACTTAAAAAGATGATAGTACATGAAATTGCTGTCAAAAAATAACCATCTTGAGACCATATCAGGTAGAAAAATCCTCCATTATCCTTCTGCATTTCAATGCAAATGTTTAAGCCTTTAAAATCCCTCAAGTTTTTAGCAGTTTAACATCTGGAATTCTGTACCCTGACATATAAACTATTCCTTACTACTCAGGATGATGTTTTCAGCTAGATGAAAAAGAAATTGAAGCTAGAAAGGATTAAGTGTTCTAAAAATGTTGTCCTTACAATAACAAGTATTCAAAAATACTTTTCCTTATTATAAGGTGTGATTTTGTACTAGAAAACAATATAGTTTCCTATTCTGATCAATTAAGGGACTTCCCAATGCATAGCAATTTGCATCTCAAATGATTCACCTCCTCAACACTTATCAAAGTACAGAACTAATCTTCATATATTTTGTAACACTTTAAAACAAAGACCTTTGTAAAAATGTGTGTGCAGTGCCTCTAGAAGTGGCAACCTTTCTTCCGGTCTCTTGTGTACTCTTAAGTGATTTTTGCTAACTTGTGGTTGGTAGATAATCAGGTAACCTTTCTGTATTGCTTCTGGAAGACAGACAAAAGGCAGGCATTTTGATGTTATACAAACAAATAAATAAATAGCTTTCCACAAAGAGACTCATCCTATGTTCTACCAAGACTACCTTCATTATCTTATACTGGTGAAGCAGCCTCATCAGGGGAAGACTTGAGATTGATAATGGATCATTTGGTTGTTACAAAAGCAAATCAGAAGACTTCAAAAATAATCACATTTGTGCTTCACAAACCATTCTAACAGTTTCAACTAAAAAGGAAGTAATTAATTCATCTGGGGCCAAATCTGAAATTATCACATCAAAGGAACTGGTCTGAATTAACAGTACATTTTAAACACTTCTATTTTCTGCAAGGGTAACTGGAATGACTATCGATAAGCACATTCTTGAAACTTACTTCTGAGAAAGACACCAATTGGAAGCTCACTAATATATGAATGCCTTTGGAAAGACAGAACACATGGCACATAAATCTGAGAAGTATGACGGTTCGGAAACATTATAACAAGAGTCATATTTGTAAGCTTTCTTCTGCTTGTCTCAGTATTGATAGTCTTCCGCTGTAACTGCTTCTAAAACACATAAACCTAGAAGTTGACCGAGTATTAACTGAAAGCTTAATGGTTTAAAACAGATTGCTGTTTCCTCATTTCTCATCAGTCCCTAAGGGATGATGATGATTCTTTCCTCTTGCTTCAGAAGCCGAAAGCTCTCTGTTCATAGGTTATGATTTCCCAGGAGATCAAGGGGGACAGAAATTACACAGTCATGACCGCAGCTCTCAGTGTTTTTCTTCATAACCACAGCATCTCAGATTTCAGATTTGCTTTTTAATGTCTGTTAGTGACCCACATCAATGCAGTTCAAAGAAAACATAATTATATAAAAGTCAGAGTCCAAATTAAAGATCTCATAATTGATCTGAATGACATGTCTATCTATAGCAGAAGGCTTGAATTGCAAGGTTTGCTTCTCCTTAAAACTACTGATAGACTTCTCCATGGTCTCATTTTCACTCTTTATTTGCTTAAATTAGAAGATTAGAATATACAAGTTAGCAAAGATGTTTTGGACCACATTCATCTCTGAAATTATTCCTCTTACTTGATAAATAAAAAGTAAACATTTTGGCTTTAAAAACAATCACAGTAATTCTCGTGTTTTACTATAATAATTGCTGTTATTATATAGGCTGCAAATTCAGAATGAGAAAAATAAAGCTTAAGCACCAGTACAAAATGAAGGATTTAAACCACTGCCTTGATGGCTGCTGGCTCCACCAATGCCACAAACCAGAAAGTACAACTGGCTTAAACTAGTACATCATGGTCACTAGCCTTTAATTTCCTATGGTTTGGGAAAACACTTAAACTTGCTTCTGTCTGACAACACTCAATACAACTGCAAAGATGGTGACAGTTACAAGGACAGGAAAGCAGAGCAGTGAAACTACTTTTGCATACTGAAGTAGCGTAGAATTTTTTTTCTCAGCAATACTTAACTATGGGTCAATTTGTTTCAAGCTACATTTTGGTGCCTTGAGTGCAACACAGCCACTGCAGTTGCTACTCAAATTCCATTTGGTTTCATTGTAAAAATGATTTAAAATCTCCATGTCATAACCTAAACAGAACTTTGGCCCTTACACTTTAGTAATTACTGGACCACATATTGGTGTGTGGACAGACATCATATTACAGCTATTACCAGAACAGGTAACAAAATCCAGTGAATGAACAAGGTTGGCAAACTGTAGCAACCAGCCCTGTGATACTGCCACAACAAACATAAACATAATAAACCTCTTGCTGAAGAAATACTTGGCGTCTTCAAAAGACCTAAAGTAAGATATTTATTTCAGCTGAACAGACCATTGTACCTTCAGAAATCAATGCAGTACCATACCAAAATATCTCATCTACCTTGGTTACTTCAAGTTAAGGATGTGTTAGCTGAAGGAGAATGCCATGCTAATGCAGCTGTCAGCAACCAAGCCAGTTGGAACAGATCTAGAACCAAGGAACATACCCACTAAGGCCAAGCAGAACAGAACATAAATGCATAATCTCTTAAATTGACATGGAAACACACCCTCAAAGTGAGTTAATTAGGGGCTTCTGCATTCCTGTTCTCTCACTTTTGTAAGGGATATTTATTTCAGCCCCTCTGCTTCCACCAGCACAGGCATGTACAGCTAACTAATTTGGGATTGGAGAACTAAACATTCACCAAACAAGACTGGTTTTCTGAAAAGCACAGAGTACTGCATAGGTATCAGTGTCAGATCAGCAGCAGGCTGGAAACCTCTGAGCACAGATGGCTGGGTTTTGCCTTCAGCTTCCTAGGAAGTATAGCCTGAGCTCTTCCTAGTTTGCGTATTTTATAGTCCACTTGTACTTCAGTAAAACCAAAACCCACTTCTGTGTAGTGCTCTCCATGGTTTTCGAAAGCATTTCTAAATCTTTTTAAGAGGTCATGTTTAGTACATGTGAAAGTACATATTGATTTGCTAAGCAGACAGATTAGGCAAAGTGTTACTATGAAATCTAACTAAGCTTTGTCTGGCTAGTGAATGTTTAGAATAGGCTACACAAATCCTTTAACCTCAAGAAAACTATTCCTGCAGGACTTGCTAATACAGCTGCTTGTCTGCACATATTTACAGGCCAAGAAATCACATACTACTGAGTCATTACAAAACCTCTTCTGGAAATGACTCTGGCTGACAAAAGCAAACAAAGGCCAAAACTCAGTCATGGACTGTTTAGTGTCCACTCAAAAAAGACAGAATATAAAGTTTTATGTAAATGACAAAAGTAAGAATTTAATTTCTGCCTTATTTTCAGCTTTTTGTCAATAAAGCTTTCTTACTGTTTATCAAGGAAGATTTCATCCTTAGGCTTGTAGCTCTGCTGCTGTATTTCATCAGTGTCAGATACTATATGGAATATACATTTGGCTTCCACCCATAAATTAATTAAGCTTAAGAACTGCAACAGTTTTTGCATTTTCACATGTAGACTTTTGTTAGCTCTAGTTGGTAAAACTGAAGAAATTAAATTATTGTTATCTTTTGTGTTATTTTCTCACTTCCATAATAAAATGTTGATATTCAGATGCACTATAGCTTATCTTAGTAAAGAATATTTTTGTCTTAAATATGCTCTTTGCTATTTTTGAGTGACTGCCTCTTCTTCGTACTTGGTGCGACAATTGCTATTTGCTCTTGCAAAACTAATATTTTTTTTAGACCTTCATCCTACTTTCTCTCTACCTGCCCCTTTTCCAGATTAAAGGGTGCTAACCTACCAAGACTTCACAATTTAAATTGGGAAAAAGTAGGATGTACAAAGCTGGTCCTAAATAAGCTACTTAATACTGCAGTTCTTTGGGATTAAAATCAGGGGTCTTCATGCCAGAAAACTCTACAGCTGCAAGAATACTGTTACACCTTGGAAACAGTCACCCAAATAAACAGCAACCTCCTTAAAATGTAGAGGAAAGAATAATGAAGAGCATAAACTTTTAAAACATTTGTTGCAGCACTTCCTTCAAGTGTGTACAGATAAACATCACATCTTTGTATTTGGTTGACATGGGGAAATTTCTTACTGAAATAAATATAAAAGGGCTGATTTATTACAACAGCAATCATTAAAGGGTTGACAAGCTAATCTGCCTGTCAAAGCAGAGGGTAAACAAACACTTTTTCTAAAATTGCAGAATTGTATCACAAGAATTTCTAGTTTTTAAATATAAAACATGAGTACTGGCAAACTTGGTTTTAGCAGAAAATATTCTGTTGCAATGGTGATTAAATAGTTTGCAATTTCTAACACATCTGCTGTCATATTGATTGATTCAGATTGATTGTCATATTGATTGATTCTGAATTGATTCAAAATTGTCAAAGATACACTTTTTAAAAAGGAAATGGACTTAAGGAGAAACAACAGACAACCGAACGTTTTTAAATAAAAACACTTTTCTCTTTGTTCTCAATTTCACAACTAAATGGCTTGTGGCAAATGTTTAATAGCAATTTCCCTGCTGTTCAAATCCATTTTATTTTTTGGTTAACTGAAGTTATTTTGGAAAATATCATAAAATTATAAAAAACTAATTACATTGTTTTGTTGACACAATCCATTTTTTATGTCACAAGGTGTGAAATTACTCAAATACTAAACCAGGAAATTCAAGGAAGATGTCACACAAAGAAGAACTCTGAAAAATAGATGTGGGCATTCAATATGATCTCCATATTCTTTCAGTTAGCATTGGAGAAAGGAAGTATTGAGTACAGAAATCCAGCCTGGAATAAGCTTTTTGCCTTCAATTAGCATTTGCCCTGAAGAATATTCTGCAGCTGAGACGATCTTGGGCCCACTGTACAGTTTAAGGTAGTTTTGCACCTACCACAGCTAACAGTTTCAAAAAAGGTACTCAAGTGTCTGAAGAAGACAAAAGGAATCTGGAAGTTTAGCACTCAAAATGCACATCTTTCTCCAATAGTACAAACTCTGGAAGAGAATACTATGTCATATCAGAACAAAAACCAAATCAAAAAACCTCTCTTAAATTCTGAGTCAGCAAGTCACTGAGATTTCTACCAAATTCATATGTTCACATTCATTATACCTCCTGATTGTCTTGTTGAATTATGTCCCTAGAGGAATTAAGGATTTAAATAATAAGTTTTTAAAACTAAACACCTAGTGGGAATCTGAAATCAAAAACTTGTGGAACATATATCTTTAAATGCTGAAATCTTTCTTCCAAAAACAGAAAGGAAAGAATAATATACTAGAGAGTGTATGGGTGGTAGGGCTCATAGTTACTTAACAACTTCTTTTATGTCCAATTAAAAAAAAAAAAAAAAACAAAACCAAACAAATCTGGCAAGGAAGCCAACAAGCAAGATCATCCAAAACCAAGAAAAGTACCCACAAATATATTAATTTTTTTTTCCATCGAGAAAACTAGAAGGAAATACTCTATTGCCTTCAAGCTGCTCAATTCTAGGCTTTAGTCTGATCTTTTGATCTGCTTCATTATGCAATATATTAATTACATCTCACCTCTCTAATATTTTCTCAGAAGTTTCTGGTTTAGCAGATAAATAAACCTGTTTCAAGAATCTTTTTCCTAACTTTTGATTATAGCAAATTTTTCACCAGATAGGCAGCATATGGCTTCAGTATGGAATAATACTTAATCCTGGTTTAATTAGCTTAATCTTTTCTCCCCTCTTTCTCCCCTCCCTGTAGCAGTTAACAATCTATACTCAGATGAAAATTTTCTTGAAATTACCCACTATTCAAAATTAAACTGAGACAAAGTTAACTTTTCACTAAAACCTAATAAGGCAAACTGTTCATGGCAATTATTCAATATTAAAGTAATTTGAATTACAAAGGATTCTGAAATTTCCCAACTTGGATGTCCAAATGTAAGCAACTTGATCTATGCTTAGGAATCTAAATTAATGGTCTGGCTTTCAAACATGCTAAGTAAAATTATTTTATTACCTAATAAGGCTTAACTAATTAAATCTTGCACAAGCTTAATATTTTTTAATGTTATGAAAGTGGTAAATGCTTGGGTTTCATTTCCCAAATAGCTCACAAAAGGAAGAATGATATTTTAATGTTCTTGTATTAAAAAGTAACACAATAAGTGGCTTTATGCTACAATATAAATAAAACATTAAAACAAAACAGTAAAACAACGCATAACATCAATGAAGTTGTCTTCTAAAAACCAAAACATCCAATTCAAATGAATAATGAACAGCTTCAGTACAGTTTTTATGCTTACAGTATTTACTGGTAGATCATCTAATTTCCTCCTAGGGATAATGTGGAAACTGGAAGCTGCTACCATACACAATCAATAATCCTCCTAGAAGCTTAGTGTGAGATATAGAACACATTGCCAAAAGTAGTCAGCCAGAAATTAAAGTCATTTGGATATTTTGTTTGGTTGTTGTTTTTGTTTTAAGGGAGGAAGCAGTACAAACAGCATCCCTCATTTAGCTTACTGCCTCTTGCTTGTGATGGATGATTTTCAAATCTTCTAAAGCTTTCTTTGACTGGCTCAAACTTATACACAATTTGAACATGGAGAAAAAGTAACAAAACATTTTGGAATTGATGATTTCTGTGGCGTTTGTCACAACACAGAAGGCAAGTTCAGTTTATCAGTCTTTACTGCTATTAAACATGTTTTGGGCCCAAAAGAAGGTCATTTTGTCTGTGGGGTAAGAAATTATATGGTTTTATTAGATTCTGTCATAAAAAAAATATATAATTAAGTAAATATTTACATCTCATAAAAGGTACACACAGTCTTCCCAGGATCAGCAAGAACCAGAAACACTAAGATTCAAATATACAAGACACTGCACATTATTACAAGTGTTGTTCTTTGACAACGTAACAAACATCCAACTACATAAACCAATTTAACTGCATCTCTGAAACATTAATTATGGAGTCCAGACAGTATTTTCCAGTTTGTGTTCTTGAAGTCAAGCCTAGAGAGCTACTCTTCTAGAAGTTACCCATGATTCATTAAAAAGGTAACATTTTAAGGGAATGATCAGAGCAGTGCACCATAAAAGAGTTGTACCAGACATCCCCAAGAATGAAAGCATCCAAAATTCTGAAATTACAACTGGAAGTTTAGCTCTAGTTCCACTTTCAGGTACACTAATAAAATGGTTTTAAGCATACAAATAAAAACAGGTTTTAGAGGTGAAAAGTTGTCATATCTGAAAGTAAGTATTCAGACTAAATTTTTGGCTTTCATTAGTATTAGAGCACCGTTGATATCTGACGGAAGATTAACATTCCAGTGATAATTACTTCCCCATTATTCTATGTATTAGTTCAGTTCAACAGTATTAGATATTTGCCCTTCTAAAGGCTAGTGACAGATTAAAACTTCTCCTTGGTACTTTTAGAAGTTGCCTATAAAATCTTAGGATATTCTCTTTGGATCTCATGTTTACAGAGTATTTGCATAGCATGCTCACATTGTGTTTGTTCTCTGACAGACAAATCTCTTGTGATATAACAACTGTTAAGGTTTTCCTTAACAAAGGTTCCCTTTGAAGTATCTCTGTATTCATGGCCATTTTCCCTGGTTCATGCTATGCTGTTTAAATAATGGTTTTGCCTCCTTTGTGTTCCAAATCATAACTTATGTCTATCCGGCATGGCCAGCACTGTGTATCAAATGAAGAACTATTTGTCTTTCTGTTCCTGTCTGCCTGTCCATCCTTTTCTTCTCTTTCTCTCAAAAGCATCTGCTACATAGTTCAAAATAGATTAAATAAATAAATAAATAATCTCATAATCTCTGTTTACAGGAAAGAGCCATTCAATTGGAATTGTTTCAGTGACAAGTCACAAACTAAATCTAAGTATTTTTAACTTCTCTGGAGGAAAAAAGAAACAAAACACAACCAAAACCAAAACACCCACAAATACAGCCAAACATCTTTTGGAGTCCAGTTGACTTACATATTGTTCTCAGATATCAGCACTACTGAAATCCAGTATAACTGAAAAGCTTCCCATCTAATTAATTACTCATGTTATAGGACATCAATTCTACTGAACTTTGAGACATTTCAAACACTGTAACTCTATGATGTCATGTTAAGTAAAACATCTGGGCAGACTCTGGAAAATCCTAAAAGAATTTTTGTCTTAAATCATGCCTTGTCACTAACTTCTTGAAAATAAGTAACCTTTCATGAAGGTTTTTAATGGAGATTTTGCTGAACCACTTAAGAAAATCATCTCAGAATGAACACTCACTATTTCTGTAGCGACCCATCATTTACGTGATTACCCAGAAGAGTATTTTAAACATCTCACAGACAGAAGCTGGTAATGTATTCCAAAACAAGGAGCTTTTTACTGATGGCTGGCAGTGAAGTGTGCTCCCTGATACCTATTTTAACATCTGTAAAAATAAACTTTTCTGAAATATTGAAAGTAAAAATCTAACTCACAGATCCATCGTATTAAAAGAATTCAGAACAAATTTTCAGCAAGTTTAAAAGGGCACAGAGCTCCTACCTTATATTAAAATATCTGACCTGCTAATGCATTTCATTCATTAAGTTGAAAAATAAAAAAAAAAAATCACATCTTGGTTTTATAAATTAATTTTCCACTTTCTCTGTAGTCACTTAAATTTCTACATTATTAAAGTATACATCCTAAGTGTTGAGTGATAGAACTATATGTACATGTAAGGTCCCCCACCACTGGGTCACCCAGAAAAATAAGCATGATTTAGAGTGCTTTAAAGCCAGATGCAAGAACAGTTTCTTATATTTGCTCAAGAATTATTGCTTTAATGTTATTTTCACAAGCTTTAAACAAAAGCTGTGCATACCCTGCAAGGGAAACTCAAATACTAAAAGTGAAGGGAAATAAGCAATAGAATTTCTTAAAATGAAGGTAGCCTGATATCCTGAAATAGCTATAATCCTCAAAACTTGGCTATACAGAGAACTGATAAAAATCAAGTTATGAGATTATACCTACTACTAGACATTCATTTCAATTCTGAATAAATAACAAGCCCAAAAATCAAGAAGTGACAACCATTTCAAAAAATCAACATAATCTAGTAATCACTTTATGGTATAAAGGCCTAATCAGAAAAATCCTTGAATTTAGTAACAGTTGTAAGAGTGTTTCATGTACTGGGCATGTGTTGATTCTGGTTTGGTCTTTTATTTAAAAGGGAATGGCCTCCTTCAGAGAGGGCCTTTATATGTTACGTAACTCAAATAATGAAGGAATCTGTCTGCATTCCTATGAATGGACAGTGAACAAGAAGGAATACAGGTGAATGCACAGTTCTGAATAGGAGGTTCAAAAATCAGAGCCATTTTTATTTATCCAATGAAACCAGGTTTGCAATATCTGTTACACTTCATAAAAAGTGTTCACAGGACAAGAGCATGAGATGACGTGTTGTTTCTGATTGTTATGACAAGGCTAATACCTATCTTCATCTTCTGTTGCTCACTTGGATGCTACAATTTTATCCTGGCCAACAGGACTTGAAGAAGGATATCCATTCTTTCAGAAATCTGAGGTGTAATCTACTAGTCTGGATAAGTACAGTGCTTATAAATTGACAGATCCAACCATAAGTGCTCAATTTGCTGAGCAACAAAAAGATTTGAGGCAGAAAAAAACCCAAACATTTGACTCTGCTTCACTGTCTTTTGCACACTTTACCAGGGAACACAATAATAGATTGTGTGCCCACAACCTAAGCTTATGTGCTTTCCTCTAACCACTCTCTGATTTTAATCCTTCACTTCTGTTTTTCTACTAAAATCTAGAAATATATCAAGACATTTGTCAGTTGGGCTTTGAAATGAGATTGCTTAAATTTCTAATGAACAAGTAAGAGGAAAATAAATAAATAAATAAAAAATATTCAGACTGCTTTCCAATGCTGATGAAATTAAAACAATTTACTCACAAGCCCCAAAACATCTTGTTCCCTAAAGTGATCATCCAGACACTGGATAAATCACCCGCCCTGCTCACCTCATAAGACGTAACAAAACTACATATGATTTTGAACTCAGTAACATTTTTAGCTCTAGGTATTTGACGATGGCTAACTAAATTGTGATATTGTTGTCTCAGATATAAACTCTGAGAATTAAGAGAACTGCTGAGAGAAAAAAAAAATTAAAGATAACATCATTAAAGCAACGTTCTTGTAACTCCAAACATTTTCAAAATACAATCTGCTCTATATAGTTGATTTGACTGCAATTTATATTAAGGAGACATTTCAACAACACACGGCTGTTTGATAGAAGAGCTAGTACATAAGAACATAAGAGTGATTAAAAGGAAGTTTCTGGTGGTGGTGTAAAGAAAGCTTTGTCAGGCTCCACTCAGTAACAACACAGAAGGATTGGTTTAAGCTTTTTTTTTTTCCTCCCTCACACTGAAATATAAATAACCTGTCATGGTCAAAAATGTTCTTAGATTCTAAGCATTGCTTTTTTTTTCCCTTGCTAAAGAAAGTTAATTCTCATTCATACCAATAAAAAATTCCTTCCATAAATTATGTGCAGCCTCAAGTTAACTTCATTTACCATAAATACCAAATGAGAATACTGTCAAGTACTAGATGTCTTCTTGTCTTAATCTATAGTAATTTGCCTTCTGGTTGTATGGTCCAACAAGTGATTTTAAATCAATTTTATAAGGCTGCAATAATGCACTACAGGCCTTCAGTTCTTGATGGTAAGATGAATTTAGAAGCAATTGCTACCCTCATGCAAATCCAAGTAATATTGAAAGACAGGGTTTATGGACATTATTTTGACTGTATATTTAGGAAGCTGAATTAAATGGTATTTTTATTTATAAGGATTTGGTGTTAATCAGCACATACCTTTTAATAAACTCAATTACAGGGCCACGCCAATGTTTGCCTGCCTTTCAGAAATAGAGATTTGAAATGCCATTCCACTAAAGAAGTTAAACTAAAGGTGCAGCAGAAGATGAAGCAAACTTGTGTTTTGGAGACCTTGCCAGTAAAGTATTTTTCTTTATCAGTACAACACTGTTAATGGAAAACAAACTCAACTTTATTCTCTTGATAAACTTTTACCTCCTAATAGCTTCAGATATAGTTTAGTGTTATGAATCTAAACAAAGATTTTTTTTTAAATTAGTTGTATTTTTGAGTACATATCTTGAGAATTTATTCTTTCTATATGCTTTCAATTATGAGACTTATTGTATACAGCTGTGCCATTTATTTTGGCTACACTGTTTGGCACAATCTCTGCTTTTCTATTGTGTTATCAACTAGACAGAAATTCTTCTGCCTTTATATTAATTTGTCAGTTTATTTCTTTGCAAGGCAAAGAAAGTGTTGACCCTTTATGGTTGTAATTTACGAAGTATGAGAAAATGAAGGTAGAGAGAATGAATCATGACATCTGCTGTTCTTTCACTTAGAGAAAACCTTTGGAAGTATAATTGGGCAATCCTTAGACAGAATGATCAGTGATCCTTCAGTATGTCTAATTAAATGTTTACTAAGCCCATCAATATGAATTTGGATGCACAAACTGAAAAGAAGTACACACTGAGGTAATAACTTTAGTAATCTTTTCTTGATTTGCCTAAGATAAATTGGCTGCTGAGACAAAAGCAGGAATTTCATTGAAACTGGGAAGAAATTTAATCTTCTATCAGGGTTTTCTTGAATCTCTTTTAGGTGTGCACAAAAATGGGAGTCACTGTCTGAAAGGTAAGCAGACTGGCTGCTGCTGACAACAGCACACTACAGCTTCTTTTAGCAGAAACCAGGATCCATGAATCCAGTTATTCAGCTGTACTTGAATAGCTGACAAGTGCCTGTGCAAGATCTTAAAGAACTTCTCATCTTTTATTTGATATTCTGATTTTACTTCTGTCTCAAGCCATGTGTGACTGTAACGAACTTAACTTAGACCTAACTTCCATTTCAAGGGCAGTTCTCAAGAATTTCTATGGGAATTTGGAAGCAAAGTGATGTTTGTTCTTCTGGTTTTGTGCCCAGAAAGTTGTAGTTCAGAACTGTGAATATGAAACGGAAAATAAGAGTAGGAAAGATATGAGATCTGAGGTTTGTATTAACTAAGCTACCTGCAACTTGTATAAAATTGCTTTAGTCACCACATCCATTAATTGGAAGATAATCTGAAACATGTCACTGTTTGAATTAATTTATTTAGATTCTTCACAATTACTCTGAAAGTATTTTGGAGGTGTACTTCAATCCTTCTGCTTTGCAAAGTAGACAATTGTTACTGCTTCAGTAGGACGCTTTCAGCTAACAAAAGAACAAACTTGGCTTCATTAAGATTAATAGGGTGGGAAAACAAAGAGCAATGAGCAAGGAGTTGTAGGGGATCTCCTCCACATTAGCACCATGTTTGCTTATTTGCAGTCTTGTAATTAGCCCTACAGCTGCATATGCTACTGAAGGTTTTCTTCAACTACCCTGTTTACCTCAGCTAGGTTCTTTTACCAGTGCAAGTTTCCTATGTCTCAGATACAGCATATGCCTCCCAGAGGGGGAGCTCAAAGAGCACACCAAAGCACCAGCTTTGGGGAAGTACATTGTGTTGTTACTTGAATGTGAAGGAAATGACAGAAGCAAGAAATTATTTTTCATTTGTTCTTTATTACACCAAGAACTCATTTTTAGTAATCTCAAGAATGACACATTCAAAGTGAAGCATTTGCCTTATGGTTCCATAAATACTTTCCACACCTACAATTTGCTCCAGTCAAATAAAAGTCATAATAAAGTAAATACTGTTTTAAACTTAGCTATTATACTTTGCTAGAAGTGTACACGGCTGAAAAGTTCAGGCAAGGAACTGAAAACACGTAATTCTGAGTTAAGTGAGTCTTGTGAAAACACTGGGGAAGGTACTTCAGGAAGTAATTTAGTAGTCATCAAGTAGCAAAGATTAGAATAATTACCAAACAGCTGTAGGTATCCACAGACTTCACTTACGCTGCGAAGAAGTTAGTATGCTGGTGGCATATAATGTAGTATCAGAGCAGGCAGCCATTACAACAGCAATCTGCCTACTTTAAATCCAAGAATCACTACACAACGTACACAACATGTAATATCAGAGTCAGTGACAACTTCTCACTTTTTTAGGAAAGCTACAGAAGTGAACTTGATCAGCAGGGCATGGCTGCACGATCCAGTTGCTATCAAGGGAACCTGTTACATTTAAGAACTATCCAACAAAGCATCAAAAAAGGGGAGGAGTCATTATAACACCTACCCATTGAAAAAAGCAGTAAACCTAACTTCTGTATTGCTAGTTTAGAATAAACCACAGGGAGATGACGACAACCCAAAGGCAGGTTTTGCTAATATAGCATAAATAAAACATACTGCTTAGTTTGCTTTGGTAGTCCTTGCTTCCTAACATACTGCTTGCTAGCTTGCAGGACAGTAGCTAAAAACCTTGTAGATGGGTGTGATGGTTGGACATCGGGATTTCAAAGCAGCAGCGGCAGGGTCAAGCAAGCAACCCTAACATACAAGATTCTACACGCAAGCCTTCAGCACCTTTTGACGCTGCCTAATTCAGGGGACAGATAGGCTAATGTTCAAACTTCTAAATTAATTTGTTAACCTTAACTCTCTAAAAGAACTCTTGAAAGACTCCTCTATTTTGGTGATTATTAAAAGTGTAAATTAGCTTCCAATTAAAACTGCACTGAATAATGTCTTTTTCTTTCGATGAGGAAGTAAAAAGAAAATCTGACTGAAAATACTGTATCAGATCACTTGTAAGTTAACCAATAACCCACTCTGCTTCATAACTATCTGACGAGTCCTGTATAAGCACTAATTGGTATTAGAGATGCTTTTCTGAAAGCCAGCTGCAACTGGGTTACAGTATTGTTGCTACATTTTTTGTCATGTTTTGCTTTTGATTAGCAAGTCAGACTCCTGACTCTGTTTAGCTGCGCACATTTATCTTCCAGCTCCTAAGTCCTGATGGGAGACAGGAAGCACAGCTTTCAGGATTTTCTCAAAGACTGCAAGAACTATAATATCACCTTTTTGTTCCTCCCCTAAAAAAGCCCCTAACACTGCAGATGAACTGCAGTAGACTTTAGTAAGAGAGAACTTTCCACAACCAGCGCAGCACCCACCGACAGTAGACCAGTGAGGGGCAGCCGCGGCACCCGAGTCGCCAGCCGGGAGGCGCTCCGCCGCTTGCAGGGAGCGAAAATCCGCCGGTCCGCCTGCGCGGGCCCGCACCCGGGAGAAGCGCAAGGCCTCGGGCTCCAGGCGGGCCCGGAGCCAGCCCCCCTCACGGGGCCCGGAGGAAGGCACCGCCCCACCGAGCCCCAGACGCCGGTGCTCTCTGCGCCCCACGAGCGACAAGACTACAGCTCCCGGCTGCCGCCGGGCGCCAAACCATCTACTCCCGCCGCGGGGGCGGCTGGGAAGTGTGGTCATTCCCGCCCTTTCTGCTCGGCCACCGCCCGCAGGCCGGGTCCCCGCCTACGGCGGGAGCGGGGCGGGGCGGAGCGGCCGCAGCACCGCGCAGCGAGGCGGGCGGCGGCGCGGCCCTCCCGCGCCCAGGGGCGGGGAGCGCGGCGCCGGCCCCGCCCGTGGCGCTCCGTGGAGCTGTTCAGCGCCCAGGTGCTGAGTCTCCCCCCGGCTTACGGAGGCTCCGGCGGCGCTCCCTTCCCGGCGATGGCTCCAGCGCTCAGCCGCCTCCGCCAGACACTCTGAGCGCCCGCCCGCCGCGCCCCGGCGTGGATGCAGCAGCTCCAGGCGCCCCTGGCTCCGCGGGGGAACGCGGCAGGTAAAGGCTCTCCCTCCGCGCCCATCCGCATTGCATCCCCGGCCGCCCCTCTGCTCTGAGCTGCCTGCGGGGCCCGGCTCGAGGGGCTCTTGCCGATCATCAGCTGGAGGCTGATGGAGACACGAGTTGTCTGGCAGGGAGCGAGCACCGCGAGGCGGACCACGGGGAACAAAGCGGTGCAGAGCATATGCTTTTTAAGTAGTTTCATTATTTTAATTGCCGGGGGTGGGGAAGGAAAGAGAGGGACGGCTGGTTAACTGTGAATATCTGTGCTTAATTATACGTAGGAAAAAAAATAATCTCACCCACATAGATTAATTTGCTCTTGGAATCATGTTCCTATTCTCACAGTTCAGCAGTGGAAAAGATAAAGGCAGAATGTGTCATACAGGTAAGGTAGTGCTATAGTCAAGACTGCAAAATGGTTTCCACGAGTACCCTCCTTAACCAGAGTGCTTGTATAGATTTTGCACAGCAGTAATTTCTTATTTCTGTGTGGATTACAAGCCCCATCAAAGAGCTAGGACAAGCAGCAGAAGGTTAGGGGCAGAGTAGCACACAAAGTGTTTCAGTGAATAGGTGTCAGAGAAGGGAGGAAACAATTCCACTGTATTTAAGGCCAAATGACAAGTTACATTCTACATGAGGTCAGTCATTTACAGCCAAGCATTGTGCTGCTATGCTTGATGCTTCAGACTTCCTTTCAGAAATGGGTGATAAGGAATTGAGCAAGCATATTAAACATGCATAATCAAGGAGCAAGTGTTCTCAACTGCTTTTATGTGTAGTAGCTTCTGTTGTCAAAGGATTGGTGAGTACTCCTTAGCTATCAAAAGGGTGTATGTTTTACCATAGAGTAGGCTGTAGCTGTACTTTTTTGTGTTGGTAATACAGGTCAACTTCCAATTTCTCAGAGTGGCATGGGAAGGGGCAGCCGGCAAGATGGAAACTCAGCACTTCTCATGTCTATAGAAGTGAGAAAAGTTTAACCTAGGAAACTGCATGCAGCCAGACCAGGAACTTGCACAGTTTCTATGCTGATTTTTACAACAACCTGAAGAACCAAACTCAGATTAAAAAAATGCTTCCTCTAGAAAACCAAATGCAGTCTGATTAGCATATGCTTAACACTTCTGCCCTGTATCAAAAAAGAATTTCTTTGTTTGTAAGGCATCTCCTGCTTCCCATGTTACTATATCATGTATTAAACCCACAAAAGAGCCAGAAAGGCAATTGCTGGGATCAGTAAGGCAGGTGTTTAAAAGCAAGTTGATGGGACTCGCACCAGTTCCCATGTTATTAATGATTCTCCAGTCTAGATTCAGCTTAGTACCTCTCATATTTCATTGATTTGACTTTTTTTGTACTAATGATTTTAAGGTTCATGTATGCAATTCATTTCCAGGACAGCGTGCATTCTATTTGTCTTTCTTAGGCTGCAGTTTAACAGGTTTTGTGCTTTACTGTAATAAAAGAAGTTGAACAGCTTTTGTATCATTTCAGAGTCATCACATATCCAAAACCAAAACCAATGGGCACCTTGGACATGCAGGGGCACGTAATCAAGCTCTTAAAAGTAGCCTTTTAGGAATTAACAATTATAATAGCTTATCACTGTAAAATTAAAAATCAATTTGTGCATATGACTGTATGCAAGGCAAGCTTCCCCACTCACCAGTAGCATTAAAAGCTATCCTGACACAGCCTCCTCCCTACCTCTGCCTTTTAGTCTCAACACCACAGAAGCCTCAGAGCACATGTGTGATTTAAGCTATGCTATTGAATTTTTTCCACAGGGAACAATTACTGTAGAGTGACAAGTCAACCATTTTGATCTTAACGGATCTAGCTCTGTTTGGTAACCACAGCATACACTGCCTAACCCAGTCTGAATAGCTCAGTGTCAGTTTGCTTCCAGTTTAAAAGGGCACTGTTAAACCTTAAAATAGGTTCTCATTTTTGGGTAGGAATGAAAGAGGCTCAATACAAGAAAGGCACAGTAGACATGTCAGTTGTATATTTTCAGTTGCTGCTGCCTGCAACAGCCCTTGAGAAGCCACTAAAATACCAAAAGAGCTAAGCAGCGTGCTGTGACCACACCCCTACACTGCTATAATTCATAAACCGAGACTCTCTGCTTGCTGCCACATTCATATTTTTACTTGGTCAGTTAGGACAAAGACAAAGCAGCTTTGTGTTACTGAAGCTAATGCAGCATGCTTTTAATAGAGCAAACGATCTGCTCTTCCCAAAATATTTTTAAAAGGACACTTCTGTAACCCCAACATTGTTTATGCTAAAGGCTATTGCAAATAGAACATTTATGCTAATCACATGTCAGCTTGGGCAATAAACAATCAACATTTTTCTGATGTAGGACCCACTGCAACTTTCTCTGTCCAGTTATCCAGCATTCAGCACAGTACAAATCTCAAACTGCAACCTCTTCATGGAAATGTTTATTTTAACTTCTATAGTAGACTGCTGAAGTCATGGAAATGTTTCCATTACACTTATGTAAAAGTCTATTTTTCAAAAAGATCTGCACAAAAAAACTGACCTGGAAATATTTTTAACATTAGAGCCACTGTTATGATTGCACTATAAAGCAATGCAGTAAGGGGTTTGGTTTTTATTTTAAACATTAAAAAAATCCTTATAAGAACAATCTGTACAAAATCCTATAGTTAAAAATCAACACGTGGTATTGAAAAGCAGCGACGAGTGCTTTTTTACTGTTATCTTTAAGAGGGAGAGTGACAAGATACACATTTATGAAGGAGAACCAAAGTACCCTGTATTACCAAAAAAAAAAGCTCTTAATAATAATTTGTATTGTGTAGTGCAAATTTTATGCTTGAATTCTAGCAATGCTTG
This sequence comes from Megaceryle torquata, assembly GCA_024611175.1. NCBI lineage: Eukaryota > Metazoa > Chordata > Aves > Coraciiformes > Cerylidae > Megaceryle > Megaceryle torquata. The sequence goes on from JANIJG010003749.1 coordinate 20,950, forward strand.
GCATTAAATATAACTATTTTACTTATTTCCATAGATGTCTTTAAATTGTTAGTATAATACTCCCAGGTCTACTTTTCAAAGAAGATACTTAAATGCATAGCGCAATAAGCAGTTACTGAACTGCTTCCTTTTACAAGGGAGGACCTACTAAAAAGGAGCAATCCCAGTGACTTGCTTTAAGTAGAAAGTAATATTCTCAGTAATTTTTGAAGGTACAGCTCCTAGCTTGCAAATATTTAACAACAGATTTTAAGCATTCACAGCAACACTTGGGAGTAAACAAAATAAAACTGTAGCCACTGTCCAAGCATAATTGCTATGATCATGTACTTTTATGTATCATAGGTCAAACTCACTGTAAATCTGTGAAACATTAGACTATACTTGAATTCTGCTATTATTCAAAAAGGAGCAGTCCATACTTTGAGGTGACAATACAATTCTTACAAAGACTTGTGCAGACATACTCACTTCTATTTTATTTTGTCTTGAACAACTAGCTTCTGAAAGAAACCAGTGGCTCAGGGAGCGTATCTATGTATAATTTCAATGAATACAAGATTTTCCTTCTGGACTAAGTTCTACTCAACTTTGTTTCTCATGATTGGGATGGGGGGTAAGAGGAAGAAGACAGGATAGAGGGCAAGGCCCAGTTGTTATTTATCCACTGGGTAAATCACCAGGTTTTGGCAATTCCTGACTTACTTGTGCAAATGTTGCCCTTTGATGGCTACACTTTCAGGGTCACTCAGCTTTTACTCTACGAGAAGGCAGAATACTGACATGAAGTGACCAGCAAGCATCCTATTTAGTCAAAGCAGGAGCGAGCAACTTCATGATTATAGAAAAGCTCAGGGAAACTGAAAGAATGAGAAATCTCTCAGTCTTGAATCTTGTGCTGCAAATCCGAGCTTTAAAAAGTATAAGGAACATAAAGAAAACACTCTGTGTGTGAGCTGACCCCAGTCTCCTCAGTGGCAGTGGATGCCTAGGCAGCATGCCAGCTGTTCTGTCTGTGTGATGATTTTTCTCTCTGGCTGTTGGCCTATGAGGCTTCAGGTTAAAGGCTACTTTGTAGTTTGAATTCTTCACTCACCTGCTATTCTACAGATAGGATAGATGATGTGCCTGTTCCTGAAAAGTGCACAAAATAACTTACTCTGTCATCCTTCAGGTTTCTTTTTTTTTTTTTTTTTTTACTTTTTTTTGAGACTTATCTGAGGCTGCTATCAAAAAGTTATAGTTCAAGTTTTTTTAAACCTCTTGCTACTTGTCCTCAAAAAAAAAATTGACAAAAATTTGCAAATACAATTTTGCTTGACAAAATTTGCAAATACAGCCACCTTAGGTATTCCATATGAAACACTCAGGACCAAATTCTGTATTATTTCGGAAACAGAATTTCCATTAGCTTTAGTTTCAGATGGTTCTACAGTCTTATTCAGATTTGGACTGAAGAGATTATAGAAGAAGACTCATCTATGCACAACCAACATTCCATTCAGAAGTTTAGCCTCTGCCTGTCCACCTAGCTTTATGCCTCCAGATAAGGTCTATTCTTGGTATATTTGCAGATCAAGAGAAGCTCTGGTGACATAGTTTGTTATCTTTGCTTTCAAAGTGCATTAAAATTTCAGCATCACAAACACAGAGCAGATAATTAAATTGGCATCATAAAAATCTGGGAAATTATTCTTAAAGGTGCCTTTTGTTAACATTGACACAGCATCTATTGAAACTTGCACTTTGGAAACTAGCATGTGACCTATGACACAGCTCAACTACAGAACTGTAACAAGATTTAACAACTCTGCTGAGTTTTGAGATCATTCAAAATGCATATTCTTCACATAATCAAGGGATGTTTACTCCAGAAACATGCTACCAGAGAATGGGTTAAAATTAGACAACATAAGCTGATTGAGATATGAAGTACATCAAGGCTTAGATATATATCACTGGCTATGAGCCAGTGAAATATACCACAAAATACACAGAGTTCAGTGCAAACTACTTTTCTGGGTAGCTGAACACTGTCTTTAAAAAATACACATAATGAAAAAGTTTAGAATGAGTTTAGTGTACAATCACCTCCCACACACACACTCCCTTGCTTGCTAAAGGCAGCAACTCGAACAGGATTCTATTACTATTAAATAATTTTTAAGTTTAACCACATACAGCTCCTTAAACCTGAATGCTGAGATAATAAATGCAAGTCAAGTATTTTTTGTGGTACTTAAGACTTCTGTCAACTGCTGTAAGTCAAACAATCTATTTCAGTATTAAAAATAGCAAAAGTATCTTCTAAAATGACAAGCCATATCTGCCACTCAAAAGTACACAATCTTTTCATATATTTTAGAATCTGACTCAAGGAGAAATGAAAGAATCGTAGGATTCCATCTGTCCCTTTTGCCTATTTCTAACCAAGTTAACATTTGATCAACAGTTCTGCTTCAACACAGGTTTGGGTTGGTTTGTTTTTTTTTTTTTGTCCTTCCCCACCTATACTGTGCTTCAAGCACAGCAGAAGCTAATCACTTTCAAGCAGGATGTCTTGCTTTAATCTCTCTGCCAAAAGAGGAATTGACACTTTACTCCCTTCAATTCTTCAGACACTGCAAAAGCCATACTGGATAAAGGAGTAGAAATCCATAGAGTCCCTCAGGGTAACTGCAAACAGGCTAGCAGAAAGTTTCATCATCACTCACCTCAGGAAGTTATGCAACTTTATTTTCTTTCTTTACTAAGAAGTTACTGGATGAAGAAAAGGCAGAGTTTAACCTTGTCTGGGAAGAGACAATGTTCTTTCAAAAAAAATAGCAACTATCAGTTGAGGAGCTGTAGCTTTCTATACAGGCTACTCCACCCTTCTCATATTGAGAAGCAGAACTCTCTGTCACTGACACTGAAAACCATGAGAAATTCTGTCTCAGTGAGAATAACAAGTGAAGATACATTAGAATACTGAGCGTACCTTGAAACACTTCCAAGCATCACAGACTTGAAGAAAAAATAATCGGCTCCTGACTCCTCATCACAGTTACTTCTGTAAAATCAGTAAAGTCATACAGATGAGAGATCAGTTTCATAGATTTTTCTACAGAAATGCTCATCCAGCTCAAAGCTGAACTCCACTGGCGACTCCATCAGCAGAAGGAAAAGACAGGGAGTCTAGCAAAAAAACGCAGCACAGGCGTGTTTAGCTTATCCAAGCTAAAGAACTGGCAGAGACCAATAAAGAAAGGTAAGAATCCTGTTGATTTTATTATTTCTGTGTGAGCTGGGCTATGTTGGTAAATCTATTCAGAGGGTAGGGAGAAGATTGTGTTCTCTTGTCCCTGTGAGAGAAAAGAAGGATAAAATCCATGTTGGAACCTCTTCATGTCTCTGAGAGGGAAGAAGAGATCTTGACAATTGCTACCCATCATTAATTCCTGATCCTAAGGATACGTATTTTGCTGACACACACTGGAGAAGAGAATTTTTGCTAGTCATGGAGGATGCACATACCATAATTTTTTCATGATGAAACTTACTCTATAGAGCTTTAAACTGCAAGAACCCTTGCAACATGGCAAGGCAAAGCAAAAGTAAAAATTACTGTACAGTCTAAAAACATCACTTCATTGTTTCTAGTCCTGAGGAAATTTTACTAAACTCCCACACCAAAGGTGGAAAAATTACTGAAAAAAGCCTGTCCTGATAAGGTGCAATTATGAAGATTACTGTAGTTGCTGCCAGTATATCAGCTATATGATAAGCATTCCTTTGAAAGAACAACATAAATGGAAATGAAGCACAAGAAGTTGGCTACCACAGACTGACAGACCTAATTTCAACTGTATACTGCTGTAAATGAATGGGCATATCTTGGCTATAGAATGATTTTTATTCACAGGGAGAAGGTCCCGAATTTGTCATTTCAGCTTCCTTGTTAATTATTTTTCAAATAACGTGAGTGACAGAAAGAGATAACTGAAACTTTTTAAAAGCCAGCCTTATGATCACTTCTCAGAATGTCCAGCTTTAGCCTGATACTCTTCTCTCTATGTCTTCCAAAGCAAACCAGTAGTGTATCCAAAGTAGAAAGGTAGAGGCACAGATAAATCTTTAATGAAAGCACAAAACTTTCAGTAAAGTTTCTCTGACACAGTACATGGACTGCTGATGCACAAATCTAATTACATTACACCCATTCACTTCTTCACCTGTTGGTCTGCCAGCAGCTGCCTACAATTCTTAGACGGGGTTCCATAAAATATCCACAAAGAAAGCTTTCCTCTGTGCAATCTCAGTTTCCAATGTATGTATTTCTTTGCCATAGAAGCTAGGAAAATCCTGACAGATGGAAGAACCAGTAAACAGCTTCAGCCCTGGAAAGGCTGCATATTAACTCTATGTCAAGCAGAGATTACAGCTCTTAATTTCATAATCTGCCTCTGAAGAGCTACTTCCAACAATATCGCAGGGCCCAGCTCCAGATTTCTCCATTCAGAATTTACCTATAGGCAGTCTTTATGCCCGTGCCATACCAAAAGTTCCATCATATCATACCATACATATTTACAGAATATAGAAAGTTAGGTAGTTAGCTTCTTACTGAACCCATTATAAGTAAATGGAACAGCCTGTCTTGTTTTAGAAAGCATGAAAAAGATTAGTAAACTCTACACAGTGATGTTTCTGTGACTTTAGGATGTTACAGATCAGTATGTCTTGGCAACTGGAAGTATGACTTCTTCAGATAGTTCTAATAAAATTTAAATCTAAATTACAATGTAAAAACTATGATGAAGCTAAAGCCTCTGTATTTTCCATGATGGAAAGATTTTTATTGACCTAATGCAAAAGTCTTTAAGTCACTTCACACTTCCTTAACTATATTGGTTCAAATTTTGACTGGATTGTTAGCAGGAATTCTCTTTGGTAACTGAGATTATTCAAAGCAAAAAAAAAAATTGAAATCTTGGGAGGCCTTATGACTTTTTTTTCCCCTCCAGAGGGAAAAATAACTTAGGATGCTAAGTAGCAGCTAACGCTTTCTAGCCTTGCATGTAAGTGGATTTTGTCTGCTCTTAAAATACCCTTCCAGTCACATTCCGGTGACTAGTTTTATTCTTCTGTATCAAGTTTACTTGCTATTTTCAGTGCAGTAAATTGACAAAGGCAGTGTGTACACCTAATAGTGATGACATTGCTTAATATTAATGGGGATAATGCTTAGTTTGAACCCAGCCTACAGAGCACATCCCAGTAACAAAGAGGGAAGATAAATTGTAGCTCACTGGATTCTGTCTGCAGCTTTTATGGGTTTGACTACTTGCTCTTCTTAGCATAAGGTATCTTCAGCCTCATTCAGTGAGAGGAAAAGTTTAGTAGTTACCAGTTCACAATTGCAGACTTTTGGACATTTTCAAATGCGTCTGCCTCTTCTGGTCATACTTAATCATAAGGCTTCTCAAGACAACACTTGAAATCCTCACATATTAAGGGTTTTGGAGACCACTTCTGCAGCCTCAAATACAAATGCTATGCCACCTTCCTATTGGAAATCACATCCTGGGGACAGGAAGTTAACTTGCCTGAAAGAAAGAGAAGAAACTAATTTATATTCTCATTCTTCCATGCTGCTGTCTTACTTGATTGTTTTCACTTTCTGTACACAAAGACTGTGCAAAAAAAGGACTGGGTAATGCCAGAAAGACACTGTGTAACTTGTAGTAAGAGTGCAAGCTTTTCAGTAACACTAGAATTATTATACTACCATAAAATCTATTAACAATATAGCAATACAACTTTAACTTCCTAGCCCAGAACAGACCAATCTATTATGAACACACTTTTACCAGCATAAATACATCACAGCAGGAGAAGACCCATTTCAGTTGCAGTAGTTTAGTTTGGAAACAAACCCTCCTCACACAAGACAGTCCCTCAAAAGTATTAACCTCTAGGGTAAATTTAGACCTGTCATTTTTAAGTACAGTGGGGAAATAAAATCCAGCTTGCTAATTACTAGTTACCACTGTAAGCACACTCAGCTTTCTTTATCATTAAGAAACAGCACATATGAAAGACCCTTAGAAGATGACAAGCAGTAACATCTAACATGCAAATCAGTGTCCCAGGAGTTTTAATCTCCTGGGGCCTTCTTCATGAGGACAGCTGCCAGCTACAGATGCTTGGCTGACTAATTGGCACTAGCAATAAACAATATTTGAATTTATCTAGGAAAGGAGCAGAGGGTCTGAGAAAGGCTTATCAACATACATAAAAAAAAAAACCCCACAACCCAAACTGCTATGCCTCTACCTTTATTTAAATTATTATCTATGTGATTAATTTCTAGCCCTAAAAATTGCACTAACACCAAATAGTGGTTTATAATGCTCTGGATACTATCTTAGCTATTGGCAAATTATAAAGCAGGTAGAGCATACAAAACCAAAACAAACTGATACTATAATAAGGGATACTATACACTTGGAACTCCATAAAACAATTTTGCATTCAGGCCTGACCAACTTACAAGCAAATAGAATTTTTCATCAAAGACATTGCTAGATTGTTTAGCAATATGCCAGCCCCTGAGCTACAAGATAATCTATCCTATCTGTAACACTGATACTGCTACAAATAAGTTGTTCTCAAACTTCTTGACAAAAGGTATCAATATAAAGTTTCTCAGGAGCTATTACCTGAGTTATGCAATATCTGAATGTATTTAGATGCCTCTTTCAGAGATTACTGAGAAACAAACAGAACTAGAATAGTCTTTCCTTGCATTCAGACATGTACTTTCCAGACCAAGCTAGGTTGTCAAATACAAAAATAGTAAAAATTTCAGGAAAAGAAATTGGTAGACAAACAAGTTACAAAAGAACCTGGAAAAAGGGGGAGGCTGAAAAAAGCAACCATAAGTGCCAAGGACTGAACAGAGAGGATTGAAATATAGGATATTGTGTGCAGCAACAATTGTTTTAAAAGCTTCTGAATAAAAAATTAACAGCTGATGGTGTACTCACTAGGACTTGCATCTAGTCCGAGAAAGAGAGATGTTAAGATAGGGAAAGAGCCAGCAGGACAGATGGCTGGTGAAGGAACTGACACTACAAGAGCTGGAACATTCAGTAGAGAGGAAAAACAACAGCTATACCCATGAAGGAACTGCTGCCAAGCACATAAGTGAAGGGAGAGGAATCATGCCATTTCAACAGCTCCTATAAAAACGTGGATGATGTGCTGAACTGCAGGTAATGTGTAAGGCCCCAAGCCTTACAGTTCAGCATCAGTGCAGAAGCAAAGAGACAATGGAATGTTTTTACATCCACAGGGAGGTGTCCTCAGGTCTCATGAAAACTTATCTCAAATTTTATTAGCACTTGATACCATCATAAGAAGCAACAGTTCTGACAAAAAAAAAAAAAAAAAAAGCTGAGGTGTAACAATACCCAAAATGGGCACATAAATAGGTTCTTCACTGACTACTGATTAACCAGTTTGGGTGTTTATACTACTTTTCCAGCCCATTTCTGCTGACAATCATTGAAAACAAGAGGAAAGCTGCATCCTTCTTTTGAGTTCTGTGATGTTGTTTACATTTTTAGGGTTGCATTACTACTCAGATACACGTTTCAGTACATGCACTGTATAATATTAGGAGTGTTTAAGCTCTACAGTCAAGACAAAAAAGCTCCTTGTTGAAGGAGGCTCTTCCAAAATTCCTTAAGCTGTGAGGAGACTTTTACCACTGCTACAGAAGAAAAATGCCTGTGACATGGACAAGTAGCATATTAAAAATCCTGTCAAATTTCTTACAGAATAAGATTATCTTTCTGATATTTGGAAAATTAGATTACTTTCCAAGATGCAGAAAGATTTTTTAATACACAGGCCAGGCAACCTAATTAAATAAACAGTATGGGATGGCTCCAAAACATTATAGATCACATGTTAATGTAAAAAGTAAACATAATTACGAAGTACCCATCCCAGACTTTTGGGTACATAAAACAGATTTAAATAAGCTACTAATATAATAATGAGTATAAAAAAAAAATCATCAGAATAACAGATATAAGTCAATGCAACTTATGAAAACTAATTAATATGCTTGCATTTCAGAGAAAACAAAACAATAATAAAAAAAACCAACAACACACAACCCAGTTTGAGACATCATCATCAGGACTACCAAAACCTACTACTATTTAAGCTACTTTGAAGAAATAGGTAGTACAAGTCTTAAAGGAAACCATTCTCTCTGAAAGCTCCAAAGAACTTGTGTGTCAATTGGAAGCCTCTTCCATTAAATGGAAACAGTCTCACACAGAGCTGATAGAGCTCTATACCCCGCACAAACCCCACATCCCACTATCAAACTATCTATGGATATATCAGAAATTAAAACACACTTTTGGGGTATTTCCCCTTCCTCTTCAGGCCATCTCAAATTTCCCTTTTCTAGCTTTTTGTTGCATTCCAGCTCTGGTAGAAGGCAGCAGCAACATAAGAGAACAGTGAAAGCTTCTGCTGCAATGAGGTGCCAGAAGAGACTAAGCAACCACAAAAAAAGCCAGAAGGCCAAAGAGGTAATACAAGCAGCTCTTCTACCCCCAAGAGGATTCCTAGCTCTCCCATGCAACATTTACTTAGTGCAGGCAACTTCTGCCAGGCTTACACTCAGTCCTCCAATTCTGTATCTTAGTCACTTCCCAGTTTAGGAACTGGTAGAAGGGAGTTAACAGCAACCCAGCCAAGCAGTTTGGCATCAATAAACACGGCAGGACTTACAGAAATCAGTTAAGACATCAGCTAAGGCACCAGGTTAAAAAGTGTAGTGTTAAACGTCTGTTGCACAGTAGGGGAAACATACAGGTAAGGCAAAGCGAGGCTGTTCCTCAAGAGGGCACTGACACTTCTGAAGCTAATATTAAATACCTCCAAACAAATATAACAAGAAAAATAACACATAGATTATAGTTCACCTGCAGAACACTGACGAATTATTCTCTAGTCATCAAAGCCAGGCACCTGCCTCTCAGGAACGGGAATCTTTCTTTCGCCAAATGATTCACCATCTTGAGCTCCCTTCAGCCTCCGCCCCCGCCGCTGGTTGGCGCTTTCCCGCCGTGTCTCCGCCTCCACTGCCCAGCATCCAATCAGAGCGAGGGCGGCGGGAAAACAGGCTCTCTGCTGCGGCGCTTGTTGGCGGGTGTGGCTGCCATTACAGCTCCCTCAGAACCGGCGAGGGTCGGCTGGGTTTCTGAACGTGGCATCTCAGGACGGGTAATTAAGCCCTTAGGCAGCAACTAAAAGTGGTTTCCTTCGTTTATTTCTTTCTTGATCTTATCATGCTAGCCTTGCAGAAGAAAGAAAAAAAAAAAAAAAAAGCGCAGGAATTGCAGCAGCTGAGGGAAAGGCTGAGAGAGACCGGGAGGTGTGAGGTGGGTGAGTGAGCCGGAGGCGTGGCCTGTTACTGTCAGGTGTCCTGGGTAACCCGGCTTTCAGGCTGGGGGTTTCTTTTTGTAAAGCTCTTTTAGTTCTCTTTTTGCTGTGCTATTATAGGAAATTAACCCTGCTAGGCAACGTGGAGCAAAGGTGTCCCAATGGCTGTAGCTTTATTAAATAGTTAAATGTTTTATTAAGTTGTTTTATATTAAATAAGCAATGTTTTAATAGGGAGATTTTTTAAAACACTAAGGCTTTGGGGTTTTTTGTTGGTGTGCAGGTCTTTACCCATACTGTACCAAGCTGAGATCAAAGCAACCCAGTTACTGTTTTTATTGAAAGAGGGGGTCTGAGGTGAGAATCAGGGCAGATGTGCCCATTTGCAGTGCACCTCACCCAGCCCACCCCACAAGTCATGGAGTTAGTCAAACAAAACAACAGACAATAAGCAAATCTTACAGGGCAAATTCTTTCTGCTGAATTTACTGACTGAAGGAACCACATTCTGTCTGCCATTCTCCTTTCCTTTAGTGAGTGAACCTGTAAATTGGGTCCTCATCCTTAAGGGAGGGCTGAGATGTAGCTCTTCCATGAGTCTCTGTATCAGATTTTATTAAGACAGTGGATTTTAGGAGCTTGGGATCAAATTGATTAATAACATTGTTTATGTTGTGTTTGCTCAAGGGGCAGGAAGGAAACATTAAATTACACCCACTTGAAGTTACTTGCTAATGAATAATGTAATTATACACTAGGGTATTAGAAGGTTTTTACATTAAGTCCCTGATGTTTTTGTTGTCTCTTAAGAATCATCTATGTTTAGATTAGCTAGAATTAACATTGCCTCTTTAAAAAGTCTATATTTGTAATGTGGTAAAAAGAGTTTGTGTTAAGAAAATAAGATGTTTAAATTATCAGGGCAGGTGGTAGCAGCAAAAAGCCAAACACTTCTACATTTGATGTCATGCATATCTTTTAAAGGTAAGAGTTCTTTCACAGATGCTTGGAGACTTCTTAGAGCTGTGATCACAGCATGCAAAGAAGTCTGATGATTCTACTTTTCTATATGGCAGTTCATGGAACTAATGGAAACTGACTTTCTAGTGCAATATCTGTATGAATTGGCCAAAGCTGTCATTTCAGTTTTATATTTGAACATAAAAGCGTAAGCAACTACTGTACTGCTAAATTCAAATATCCTCAAAGAAACTCCAATAGAAAAGCAACTTCTATTCATGGCTGTGAGACAAAGAATAGTACTGAAGGCAGAATTTTGGCCTTGGTATTCTATTTTTTTATATTAAAGTTCAAACTTGTGGAAGCTTCAAAATGTATAATCTAATTTTGCCCTTCAGTTTCTTTTAGGAAGTGATGCCTAGAGCATGTGTTAAAGCCAAGCGATACCATCCTGATCCACTTAATAACAAAGGGCCATGTTCTTTTTCACAGTTGTATACATTATCAGTTGGATGATAGTGTATTGTTCTATTGTCTTTTTTTGCCCATGTTGTGTAAACTCAGTTCACTTAGATTCAACTTGATTTGGTTACAGGAAAAGAAAGCTGTGAGGGATTGCTGCATTTTCTTTCTGGCCAACCCATTGTTCAGGCTCCAATCTACTGTCAATGGCAGCAAACATCCAAGGCTGACATCAGTGAGGAATTGCCAAAAGGAAGAGGTGCTCATTTCTGGCTCAGAAAGAATAATATACAATGAAAAGAGGGACTAAACCCAAAACTGTTCCGTGCACATGCAAGTAAACATAGCAGTAGTAGAAAGCTTTGTCATTTAAAGTAGATTTATTGACATTTATTCGGTCTGTCTGGGTTGCCTCTTGCCTTGCTCCTCTGGTGATAGAAATACATACTGTCAGGAGTCCCAAAACCCTTAGTGGCTGCAATGTTGGTTTTGAGAATAAGAAAAGTGATTTTTAAGAGCTCAGAGCCAGGTTTTCAAGTACTTGGCATCTGTAAGTGGGGACAGATTTTCAAAAGAGGTTAGCACTGACTGTTCTGAGCCCTTGTGAAGATTTGTCCATTTTGATTATGTGCCTAACTGAACTGATCTGTTGAAAATCTGGTACCTATATTTAGGAATGACATTCTTAGAATGCTGTGAGGACAGTAGTAGCATGTAAAAAAAACCCAAAAAACCCCAAAAAACTACGCAGGAGTCCTCACTCAGTTCCATACTCTAAAGCTGCCACCCAGCACAACTCAAGACAGAGTTGAGGTCTCTGATATATGCTCGCAAAGAATTTTCTAGTTTGAGACCAAACTTAACAGTGAAGGTAACTACTATTTTGCTGCTTTTATTCTGTCTGTGTGTTTATGTAAAGTATTACACGTTTGTGAAAAGAAGGCTGCTGGTTCTAAGACTGCAAAATGTCATATGTGTTTGGGAAAGTACAGGTGTGAAATGCTTTAATTAAAATTTATTTAGGTTACTGCTAATAATATTGTGAATTCTAAGATACCACTACTGCTTCTAGAGTTATTTTACCTTCTGATCTATAGAGGGTAGGATAAACATTTTGAATCTCTTCCCCTGTAATCAGTGGTACAATTCCTACTGAGTTTGATTTAGCAGTGTTCAGTCCTGTATGAAAGTAGCTGCAGTATAAACAAAATGAATGGTGTATGTTGGAAAGAAACTTATTTCAATTGGCCATCTTTTTCTTCTTCTGGCAGAGCTATTATAGGGTAGTAATATTGATTCATGGGGTCTTTCTGGCTAGTTATGTGTCTTATTATTGCAGATTCAGGCACTGTAGAACATTTTTAGTTCTCTTTTTTTAAATAATTCCTTTACTTTGAAATTAAGTTATTTGTCCATCCATGCCTAGTCTTTGGTCCCTTAAAAATCACTATGTCTGATTACATGTTGAATAGTTAAATTTTACATGGCTGTAGATTAATTTGTATTTATGAGAATTACTCATAAAGCACTCATGAATAGTCATGTGAATTTTTTATAAGAATTTAATATTTTGCTTTTATTATCAGGACACCAATGATTATTATGAATTTGCAAAGTTCTTGTAAATGGATTTCGAAGTAATTTCTGTGCCAAGTCAAGCCACAGAAAGATAGTTTCCTTAAGCTTAGGTGTATTTATTTTTTTCTTATTTAGATTGCAGTCCCACAAACTTTGCAATGCTGTATTAGTGAATAAATGCTGTGCATGATGTGCCAGCTTTGCCAAGTGGGAATATAGTGCGATATTCCTTGTAAAATTTTCTAGCCCTGCTTCCATAGAAGCATTAAAAAAAAAAAAAATTAATGAACTTTATTTGATAGAAAATTGCTTGTTATGGAAAAAGTAAAATCCTCTGTTATAAATGCAGGAGATATTAACATGGCTGTCTTTTAATAAATTAATATGCCTTTGAATAAAACTTCCTTTATAGACAATCTTCATCACTTGGTGCCAACATAAACCTTGGGAAAATTAATTATTTCAAGTGAAGAAACAAACAATTTTCTGTGGACTTTTGAGGGAAGAAACAAGACAGAGCTGTATTCTTGCATGTGTTCTAATACTTCTGTGCTATGCTTGCACAGTTTAAATATAGATTTTAAAATAATCCAGATTAAGTAGACTATAATACTGTAATTCTTATGCAGGAAGCATGGGATACTGTCTATATGGTAGTGTGGCATTTACAGAATAGCTGAGTGAACCTTGGATAAACAAATGAAAATAAATTCAAAATGAATAAATTTAAGTCAATAACTCTCAGAGCAGTAAGATTCAGAAACATTCAAATAAAAGTGTTAAAGAGATGAATTGTTTCTAAGATAACTGCTTTATAGACCTTTCATAAAATGAAACTGGAGAGTTGAGATATCATGCTGTTTCTAGTCTGCCAGTGTTAGCTGAAACAAATTCCAAGCTCTTAAAAACTGTAATAAATTAGAATAGTATGGTGATTGAAGAGAACTGCCCATGAACACTGTCCTCACTCTCTGTGAGTTCCAGGCACAAATCCTTCCATTTTGCTTCAGAGCCTGCCTATGAGTTGAATGGAGACTGTATTTTACTTGCAATTTAGCTGTGATGATGTGACATTATTCTGTTTTGTTGATGTGAAGTTCAAGCAACTTCAATATTAAAGATTTTGTTTGGGCTGAAAAATACTCTTGTGTTTATTGTTAGTGTGGACACAAGGTTCTGGAGTTTTTGTTATCCTTCAAGTGTTGCATATGTGCACATTAAACACATGTAATACATGCTCTGAAGCCAGTGATTTCTTGTAGCAGTTGCTACATGTTTCATCTTGTGGTTTTTGGTTTGGGTTTTTTGTTTTTTTTTAATGTATAACTTGAACACTAAAATTCCAATGCATAGCCTGTACATCAGGAGATCAGTGCAAGCTATTTTCCCAGACACATCACTGGGTCACTGTGCCTTCTCACTGTCTCTTAGTATGTACATAATTGTCAGACTGGTAAATACATAAGGTTGAGAAGGAGTGTGTTTTATAAAACTTTCCTCTTCCATCACAAAGAGTGAAGATACTCAAAATTTGTAAGAAAAATCTATCACAGAAGGCTAGAGAAATCTCACAGCAGTCACAAGCCTTGAGCTTTGATGTGCTTATGATGAGACTTGGCTTCCTTTGTCATGCTTTTGGGGGAGCATAACTTAGCTCTGTTTTACATCTGTATCCCTTGAATGCCCTTCTGCAAATGAAGATTTAATTTGGTGAGGCTAATATAGCGAATCTGATTCAGCTTGCACCTCACTGACATTGTGAGCCCATTATGGCATTATTACTCTCCAATTACAGGCATGAAGGTAAGAAGTGGCCTAGTAATGAAGGGTGCACACCCAGAGCAGTGTGGCAAGAATTTTAAATGAGGCAAAAGGAAGGAAAAAAAAAAAAAAAAAAAAAAATAAAGACAAAAAAATAAAAAAAAAAAAAAAAAAAAAAAAAAAAAAAAAAAAAAAAAAAAAAAAAAAAAAAAAATTCTACTACACTGATATCTACCAAATGGCCATTTTTCATAAGTGACTACTTTGAAAGATTCCCCAAGGAGTGTTATTGCTAAACATTACTGTGCTATCACCTCTTCATCCAGGCTACAGACTGGAATTTGTCTGAGATGCAAATACCTACAATTTCTATAGTTCTGTGTACTGCGTAGCACTTGCACTGAAACAAGGTCAAGTAGTTTGGTATCCTTATGTTTATTTAATCTGTGAGAATAATGTCAAAGGTACACTTCAAAAAAAGAAGTCCAACATGGAAGCGTATTTTCTGCTGTAGTATTTAATGTATCTTCAGTTTTGAAAATCAAATATTTAGTGTCAACTGATTTATCTGCACCCTAGAAAACTGAACTATTTACCAGCATTGGTCTAAAATCAATGTCACTGTCTTTAGTGGTTTAAGATATTAGAAACTAACTTTGTGCACCTTTCCAAAATGTCCTTGGTCTTGTGTGAGTAGAATTCTGTGAGACTGACTGTTTAGGTTGTCCTACAGGATACATTTTTAGAGAAACTCATGCCTGCTGTAGGATCGCTTCACTGAGACTGTTCTGAACGTGTCACAGTAAACTAAAAGGGTTAGAGGAAGCACTGGATAATAACTGTGAATAGGGGGCAGAGCCCATATAAATTACATGTGTGGTATCAAACGATTTCATATTGCTTCAAAAGTATGAGTATTTCCATTCTGAAGAAAAAATAGACCCACAGAGGACTGTTGGCAAGAGAAAATGGAATAAAGCTGAGCAGAAAGGAAATATATACATATATTAAAATACAGTAATAGAGACAACATAATATATATAATAAAATAAATAATAAAAGTGAAATCTAAGAAAATGACAGAAGCAAAAGCTGCACATTCCTCTCAGAGGAGATATATTAAACTTCAGGCCCTTCTGACAGAGGAAGGGATCCAGTGGAATATGTATAGTAAGACCGCCAACTGACAGAATTACTAGTTTATTTCCTTTAGATACCTTTTTCCCTTTTTACCAATTTATGTACAAATTGTCACATAAAGCTGTGTTTCATTTATGTTTCAAAGCTGTCAGCTGCAGTGTGACATGCTGTGATACAATAGAGTACTTTGGGGATGCAGATCCAAGCTCGGTTTTAAGATCATGCAAATCAGTGCTGCTACACAGTTTCTAGCTGCATCGATTCCTTGGTTTAGCTGACTGTACAGGGCTGCTTGATGTGCTAGTGTCAGTGCAAAGCATATAGTGAAAATGCCTATGGTAGGAAGGAAGAAGTGCAAGACAATCCTTTCTGGTGGCTGCAGTGGTTCACACTGGCTGAGTCAATTTTTGTGAACATATGAAAAGTGGACTCGCACATAGTTGCTCCTTGCCATTTGGAGTAGTTTATTAAATTATTAAATGTCATCTTTCATTTACGTCTGTCCAGTTTTCTGCTCAGGGCTGCTTTAAAACCGGAAAAATTCACTTAAGTGTTCTAGGTGCTATGGAGACACCGCTGATGTCAGAAATGTTTTCAGTGGGGGCCTAGAAAAGGGAAACAGATGGCTGCAGTTACTGTTGGACATGGTTGGTTGTTGGTGCATAACATGAATCAATGGAGTGCAGTATTGAATTGCTGAACTAGCAGTGGATGTGTTAGACTGTTGGGAAGGTATGAGAACTTGTGGAGAGGCAGAGGTTGTTAGCTTACCCCCAGTGCTGTGTTAATGAAATGCAGTTTCTTTGTGTCCTGTTGGGTCCACACAGGGCTGAGCCCCACCATATGGCTGCATTAGCTTGAACTGATGCCATCTCAGGTGTCTAGTATTTGGACAGTTGGGCCAGATTACACTACCTGTTCAAGTCTGGCTTTTCTTCTATCCCACTATATGATGAAGTATCTTTCTGGTGCTTGGGTTATCTTGGCCTCTATTTTCTAGGTGACTTTCATGACATTTCATGACATTTCATTCTAGGTGACAATTCATGGGGCTTTCATGAGAACTGAGGAGCCAGGGTGAAGAGATAGTATAGGTGTAGCTTGAAGTGCCACTGTTAATGAAATAAATGCTTGTTTTTTCCTTAAGCATTGACCTCTTGGGTGATGTTAAATGCTGTTGCCATTATATGTTGCCATCATATCTTGCACTGAACTGGAGTAAAACCAGAAACAGAACCCCGAAAAAACTTTTCAAATCTCAGACTTCACATTCAATCTGAGGAAAAGCCCCTCATCTGTGAACCCTGAATCCAATTTTGTGCTGCTAACATAATGTAGAACTCTGCTGCTAAGGACGTTTGCTTGGTTGTTCAGTTAACCACCCTGCAGTGTTTCCCTACACGCTTCTGGTCACTTGCGTGACAGGATCTTTCCAGCTACTTTCAAGCAAAGCTGCTTAGTTGTGGTCTGCTCTGCCTTATCTATAGCCTTACTTGCTATTAGTTTTTATTATGAACTAAATGAGCAGTCAAAGTGTCTTGGTTGTTTATTTATCAAGCTTTCTAAAAAGCCTCTTTTGTTTTACCTTCCAATGTATTTAGAAGAAGGTGCCTCTAAATATGCTGTGAGGTCACCTTCCTTTCAAGTCTGTCCTTTTGAAACTCTCATTTGCTGTGATTTCTATAAAGCCTTTGCAGTGATTAAACAGTGCTTATCATGATGTTCAAAATAATTTTGTTACTTTACTTTCCAGTCACTGTGTGCTGTTGTCTAAAAATAAAATGAAATATTCTGTAAGCTCTTCAGTGCAGAGATTGTCTTTTTGTAAAGCGTTTAACACAGCAGGGCCTAGGAATCCAAGCAGGGGCCTATAATACCAGCTTGAGAGAGAAGAAAAAAGTGTTTCCAGGCATAAATTATTTTTTGATGGGAAGGTAAGTGTAAGGTGCCTCCAGGGATCATTTCTTTGTCATGAAATGTGCATTAATGCTAACAATATGCAATCATTTTTAATCAGGCTGACATGTCTACAATGCAAAGAGCAAAGTTGGTTTGGGTTTTTTTTGTTTTTTTTTGTTTTTTTTTTTTTTTTTTTTTTTTTTTTAATGGTATTTAGGACCCCAGTAGGATTTACACGAGCTAGAATGGGCTTTTTGAAAAAATG